>CM066975.1:10565540-10723878 GCA_033971965.1 Cucurbita ficifolia | reverse complement strand
GGCGGCATATCCTCTAGACTCCACGTTTGGTTCTCGATGATGGATGTCATCTCCTCCTGCATTGCCTTCAGCCAGCACGGGTTTCTTTCTGCTTCGGCGAAGGTGTCCGGTTCATCTGCGCTGATGGCATGTAGTTCGGCCACCTCTTGTTCAAGTTCGCGAGCCGCCAGTCCAGGTGGTTCACCTCCTCCCACTAGGTCGTCCATCCTTCGGTACCTGGCCACCAGATCAACATCGTGATCGACATCCAGCGTCGAATCCGCAGTCCGTGGTGTTGCGAACTCCACTGGTTCAGGAGGTGCAGCTGCTGGCGGCGGGGACCGTTCTTGATGCTGGGCTCCTCCTTCTTCCGGCTCGGTGACGAGGTACTCCACCGTGAATTGATTTGGGTTGTGATCTGCTACGATCACGTCGTTCCACTGCCAGAAGGTGCTTTCGTCGAAGATGACGTCGCGAGACACGTGAGCTCGCCCCCCCGCAGGATCATAGAGTCTGTATGCCTTGCTCCTGGGTTCGTAGCCGATGAAGACGACTTTCAGCCCCCTGGGATCGAGCTTGGCGAGGTGGGGACGTGCTACCTTCATGTATGCAATACAGCCGAACACTCGGAGATGACGTACCGCTGGCTTCTTGTTGAACCAGGCCTCGTGTGGCGTCTTCCCGTCGAGACTTCGCGTTGGCGACCGATTGAGGAGATAGGCGGCCGTCATCACCGCCTCTCCCCAAAATCTCCCAGGCATCCCGGCCGTCATCAGCAATGACCTCGCTGTCCCGACGATGGTCTGATTTTGGGGCTCCACCACTCCGTTCTATTGGGGGGAGTAGGGCGCCGTTAGTTGCCGTTGCATGCCGAGCTCATCACAGTACTTACCGAAGCTCTCTGAGGTGAATTCTCCACCTCGGTCCGTGCGTAGCACTCGCATCTTCTTCCCGCATTCGGCCTCCGCTCGCGCTTGAATGCGCTTAATCGCCTCTGCCGCCTCACTTTTTGCTTGCAGCAGGGTCAGCCACATAAAGCGGCTTTTGTCATCAACAAACAAGAGAAAAAAGGTCTTGCCGCCTGGGGTCGTGGGCTTGATGGGCCCGCAGATATCGCCGTGCACGAGCTCCAATGGTTCACCGGCGCGGTAGGATGCCTGAGACGGAAAGGGAGTACGTCTCTGTTTGCCGATGAGGCACTCGTCGCACAGCTTGTTCACGCCTTTGATTGCCGGCAAACCGTGCACCATCTCCTCCCGGTGTAATTTTTGTAGAGCAGGAAAGTTTAAGTGCCCGTACCTTGCGTGCCACTTCCAAGATACCTCTTTGGTCTTGGCTGAGAGGCTGACGGGTTGCTCTATCTCCAACTCCAGGATATAAAGACGGTTTGTCGTGCGCCGAACTTGCGTGAGCAGTCGTCGTCGCTCATCGCAGATTTTGAGTAGCCCGCGCTCGATGGTAATAAAGCAACCGGCCTCATCGAGTTGACCTAGGCTCACAAGATTAGCCTTGAGCCTCGGGATGAAGTAGACACCGGCCAACTTGCGGTGCTCACCTCCCTTGCTGATGAATAGGATGGTGCTGCGCCCTTCGATCTCGACGACGGAGCCGTCGCCGAATTTCACCGTCCCGCGAATCCCCGGGTCGAGCTCGGAGAACGCAGATCTAGCCCCGGTCATATGGTTTGTTGCCCCTGTGTCGAGGACCCATCGCCGGTGCTCATGCTGCTCGTCCCTCTCGCCGATATGAGCGAACACTCGCTCCTCCTTCAGTTGAATTGACTCCTCAGCTGGTGCCTTTGCTACGCCCAGCTGGAGCTCTTCCTCGGGTTCGCCGCTCACCAGAGGAGTAGTTACGCCGTTGTCGATTACCTCCACTTCCATGGATTTGGAATCGAAATTGGGGACTTTGGATAAGATCGATTCACTTACCATGAAAAGAGCTGGCTCGTCCTCTTCGGATTGAGCCACATGGGCCTTCTCGGCCTTCTCCTTGGTCCTGAGCTTGCTCCAGCAATTCTTGCTCAGGTGACCTCTCTTCCCACAGTTCGAGCACTGGATCGGCCCGACATTGATCGACTCCTTCTTTTGATCCCCATCTTTCCCGCGCGTGCGCCAGCGGGATTTCCATGGCTTCTTACTGCCTTTGCGGCTGGAGGACCCATTGCTCTCGTCGGTGTTGTCGCGGAGCTTTAGGCGTGCAAGCCATTCCTCCTCCGTGAGGAGTAGACGACCCTCCTTGTCGACAGCTGAAGCGACATTCTTCTTTCGCTGCTCGACGTTACGTAGTGTCTTCCGGTCACCTCTTCCACCGTCAGGTCGTTCACGTCAAGTAATGTCTCGATTGAAATCGCAACTTGCTCGAGGTGATCGGGGACGACCTGCAACATCTTCTTCACGATTTCTGTCTCGTTGATGCTCCCACCGAGAGTGGTGATGCTATTGGCAAGCCCCGTGATCCGCATTGGAAAGTCATCGACGGATTCGCCGTCCTTAAAACGAATCTCTGAGAGCTCCTTCCGCAGCTGCTCGATGTTGGATTCTCGCACCCGTTGCACACCAACCCGACGGGATCTAATTCCCTCCCAGGCCGATTGCGCGGTGCGCTTGGTGGAAAGAGACGCCAGCATCTCTGGAGGCACAGACCGTAAATATGGTGGCAAATGCCAGCCGATCCTCCCGGTACTCGATCGTTTCTCCTTCCTCTGGCTCGACAGCGTGCCATAACCGTTGCGCCTATAGGTTGACTCGCATCAACAAGGCCCACTCATTGTAGTTGGACCTTGTCAACATCGGGTACTGCACGGTGGCAGTTGCATCCCTGATCACTCTCGCTCGACGACAACTCGATGTCCTCCATCGTGGCGTCGGCCTCTTTGTGGCGGTGATGGAGATGCCGGCACTTGGCGGCGACGTGGAGGGGTGAGCGAGCCTGCTCGAGATGGACCCCACGATGTGTGTATTTTTGCACTTTGCATTTTCTTCTACTTGAACCTGAGACCTGTGTGTTATTAGGTCGACACTCTAACCACTTGAGCTATTCAACTTGATGTTAATAAAGTTGGCTCCTCCGGAATGATATACCAGTGATGGAATAAACCTGGCTCTGATACCACTTGTTGGCTTCTGGCAATTGGGAGAAGCGTCGACGAAAAAACAACGGCATAAGAAAAATAAAAAAAATAAAGGAGAGAGAGATTTTGCTGAAGACTCGATACGATTTTTTATTTGATTCAGTTGACGGCATTTAAATAACAAATCTATCCTAAAAATGGAAAGAAGTGAAAAGCTAATTTAAAGGCCTTCCACGGGACGTGGACTTCCCACTACTTTCATTGTGTGGGTTGAATAGAAAACACGTTACCTAAAACCTAGGAATGAATTTTTAACCTAGGGATTTACCTAACAATCTACTCCGTACTCTTGAGCATACCCTTTTACAACCAGCCGAGTTTTGTTCTTGTCTACCTCTCCAAGTTCATTTAATTTGGTCTTGTAGATCCACTTAACCCCAATAGCCTTGGCTCCAACAGGAAGTGCAGTCAGCGACCACGTGTGGTTCCGTTCGATGGACTGTATCTCAGCATCCATCGCTTGTTTCCATTTCTGATGTCCTACGGCTTCTTGAAAACTGGTCGAATCTGATATGTCCATGAAAGCTAGAGTTTCAATCTCGACTCTAGCCATGTTTGCTTCTTCCTCTGTATCTTCAATCTCGACTCTAGCCATGTTTGCTTCTTCCTCTCTATCTGATAGCCCTTCTCCTGTGATATAATCTGCAGACCAGATTGGTGGTTTTCTCACCTTGCCCGTTATTGCTGTTGTTTCTCTAATTGGTGGATCGTTTGGTGAAGGAACGTCATCAGTGTATTCTTCTGCTTCTCCCGCTTCCTCTGCATTCTCAACATTTTCATAATCATTTTCTCACTCAAGTTCAATGCTTTCTTCACCAGAATAACCAACATCTTCCCAATTCCACTTCTTATCTTCCTCAAATATCACATCTCGACTGATGTGAACCTTTTTCTCCACTGGATCGAACATCTTAAAGGCCTTGGATTCACTGCTGAAACCTAACAGAACGCATTTCATGCTTTTGTCATCGAGCTTGCTTCTTTTAACATCAGGGATATGAACATATCCGATACATCCAAAAATCCTAAAGTGTTCGACTGATGACTTTCTTTCACTCCATGCCTCTTCCGGAGTCATATCTTTTACAATGAGTGTAGGAGATCTGTTAAGAATGTGATTCACCCATTGCACAGCATAGGAGATCTGTTAAGAATGTGATTCACCCATTGCACAACATCTGGCCATAAAACTTTTGGTACCTCCTCTAATAACGCTGCTCTCACCATGTTCATGATTGTACGGTTTTTACGTTCAGCAACGCCATTTTGCTGAGGCGTGAAGGAGGTGGTCAGCTGTCATTTGATTCCATGCGCTTTACAGAATTCTTTGAATGCAATTGAATTGTATTCTCCTCCTCTATCTGTTCTTAGACATTTGATGAACAATCCAGTTTGCTTTTCTACAAACGCTTTGAATGTCTTGAACTGATGAAATGCTTCTGATTTTTCTAGTACAAAATATATCCATGTTTTTCTCGAGAAATCATCAATAAAGCTTATAAAGTACTTTATTTGACTGTTTGATGGTGGGTTGATCGGACCACAGAGATCAGAGTGGATAAGCTGTAATCTTTCAGTGGCTCTCCACTTGCTCTTCGGACATGGAACACGGTGGTGTTTCCCTTTAACACACACCTCACAGATAGTTTTCACATCTCCAATTTCAGGTATACCCACAACCATCTCTTTACTGCATAATGTGTGAAGTCCCTTGTAGCTGAGATGCCTATATCGATGGTGCCACAGCTCTGCCTTGTCTGAGATATCAACTTGTAGACATCTCTCCTCCTTTGTTTTGTTATTTGATTCACCGAGCAGGATAAACATCCTATTAGCACTTATAACAGATTTTGCTATTTTTCCTCTTGAGGGATGAAAAATGCTGCATGTGTTTCGATCTCCTCCTTTGAATATCACGTCTAAACCCCTTTCTTGAAGTTGTCCAACACTAAGCAGGTTGTTCTTCAGTTCCGGAATATAATACACATCGTTGATCACATAGCTTATTCCCTTAAGTATTATTTTCACTGCTCCTTTCCCACCGACCATCAGTTTGTGATTGTTCGCAAGCTTGACATTATGTGTGAAGTTAGTGTCCAGGCTTGACAACATACTTCTTTCTCCACACATGGTTTGAACACCCAGAATCCACGAACCACACATCTCTTCTTTTAGTGCCTTGAAGCTCCACATATGTCATGAGAATAACCTCATCCTTTTCTTCGATCTCTACAAAATGTGCTCCATTGTACCTAATGTCAAAATTAGTGCAACTTACTGCTAGTTGAATTAGTCTGGTTGTTGAGTTATTTATGGGAGTCAAACTGAATGATTTAGTTGAGATGAGTTTTTATAGGAGTTATTTATAGGAATTATTATAGGTTAAATAGAAGCCTTATTCTCATAAAACACAAGCCACAGTACAACACTTCATTATTTCAGTTGTCTCTGTATTATCTTCTTTGAGTAATAATAATTTCACATTTATTCGCACTTTTGAGCGTGAGATATTGTGACAGTTGGTATCAGAGTCAAGTTGATAACCAAGGGTTTGATATTATTACTCAATGAGATGAATGACGAAAGTGCTTCTATGGGTGTAGCTATGGAAAAGCTTGTTGGCAATAATTACAATTATTGGAAGTTGTGTATGGAAGCGTATCTACAGGGACAAGATTTGTGGGATCTAATTGAAGGTGATGACACAGAAATTCCAGCACACTCCACAAAATGTTGAATTACGCCGAAAATGGAAGATCAAATGTGGAAAAGCCTTATTTACCTTGCGAACTTTGATTAGCAAGGACTATATTGATCATGTTCGTGATTTAAAGACACCAAAGCAAGTGTGGGAAACCCTTCAAAAGTTGTTTACAAAAAAAATACAGCTCGGTTGTAATTTCTAGAAAATGAACTGGCTGTGGTAACTCAAGGAAATTTTTCTATTGAAGAATATTTCTTGAGAGTGAAAAATCTGTGTTCTGAAATTTCAGAATTAGATGCTGAGGAGCCAGTGAGTGATGCTCGATTACGGCGCTATCTTATTTGTGGATTACGAAAAGAATTTCTACCCTTTATTTCCTCAATACAAGGGTGGGCAAATCAACCTACCGTTATTGAATTGGAGAATTTTCTTTCTAATCAGGAAGCCTTGATTAAGCAAATGACTAGCAGCAACGAGCTTTCCATAAAGTCAGAAGATGCATTGTATGTCAAAGTTCAAAGGAGACAAAGTTATCATCCAAAACCTTCAGCAAACAATGGGAAACAATTTAGAAGTGAGGAGTCGTCAAAGAAGCCATTTAAATCTTGTTACAAATGAGAAAAATCATTTTAAACGAGACTGTCGGGTGAAAGTGGTGTGTGATCGTTGCGGAAAGCCATGCCATATTAATCCAAATTGTCGAGTTAAGATGCAGGAATCAGAAGCAAATGCGGTATATGAAAGTAAAAGTTCTTCAGATTCAATTTGGGAATACTGTTTAACCAATGAGGTTCTTGACCAGCCAACAAACGCTGTACATCAAGATGATGTCTCTACAGATGATGTCAATTTTACCGCCCCTGGTGCCCCTTCTGTTTATTCTATGCCTTCGAACTTGGAATTTGAGGAAAATGACTATTTTAAGCTCACTTTTGATGACCTTTACGACCTTTACCTCCCATCTGAGGCTGACGATTTCCTCATCTTGGAGAATTTGGATCAAACTATCAATTCGCAGGATTCGGCTACTGATGCTCCGCCCCAGCCTGACCTAGAAATAGCTGCACTGTTTGATGATGATGATTTATCACGATTTGGTTCTGATGTTGAGGACTTGGAGGAGGCTTTCGTAGTTCCGACAAATTTATGTGAAGAAGGGGAGGATGGTTCCACGGATAACAAGTTTAGTGTGGCTAAGGATTCTGAGAGAGCGACAGGAAGCCAGAATATTGTTAATAACAAATCTTTTGGCGACGACATTTTTCAGGATGCAGACGTTGACCATGTGGAAGATGATGTTGATAAGCCACGTACTCGTCGATTTTTTGATATTCGATTTGACACTCTCTTAAGCCGGGACTATGCATCTAGTGGCAACGGTGACAGTGCTTGTGATGAGCATGATGGTTCGGTAGCTGAAGAAGATGAGTCCCTTGCTTAGAAGCTCAAGCATGCCCTTGGTGATCATAGTAAGGATGACTTGGACCTTGACCAAGGATATAAAACTCCTGCAGATATATTGAGTGGTAAAAAAGGATCAAAAGATCAAGAGGTTTTGCAGTCTGTCAGATTGGAAGCAGATAAATCAAAATTAAAGGCTCAGATTCAACCATTGGAGGGTCATATTAGTAATTTGGATCCTGTTGTTAGTAAAGAAATCAATGACATTCAGACTGAACTTGCCGCTATGAGATTGGAAGCAGATAAATCAAAATCTGCACTAAGTGCAGCTGAGACAAGGTTTGAAGAGGAATCTGTCTGTATAGCAATGCAAATTAGAATTGCTCATGAACTTGTGGAACAAATGAAGGCAGCTGGATGGGTTTCGGACAGTGAGAATGAAACTTTGAAGGATTTGGTGAAGAAATATCTGGATTATACTTTGACGTTTGCTGGGCATTCTCTAGGCTCTAGAGTAGCAGCTATGCTAACTTTGGTAGTAGTAAAGAATCTCGAAAAATTAGAAAATATTGATCGAAAGCGGATAAGGTGCTATGCTATTGCTATGCATGGGGTTACCCGAGTGGTACTGAATTTGGCTGTTAGATATGCAGATGTCATCAACTCTATTGTTCTTCAGGATGACTTTTTACCCGGGACAGCCTCACCCTTGGAAGACATTTTTAAGTCACTCTTCTATTTGTTGTGCCTTCTATGCCTGGGGTGCCTGCGAGATACATGCATATCAGAGGACAAGATGTTTAAAGATCCGAGAAGACTTTACACACCCGGTTGACTCTATCACATTGTTGATCGAACGCCCTTCAGTTAATGCTGGAGGATAATAAGGTCATTGAGAAATAAGCTTGCACTAAGGGAGGCTGTCAAAATTAGTGCAACTTAAGACTTTACACACCCGGTTGACTCTATCACATTGTTGATCGAACGCCCTTCAGTTAATGCTGGAGGATAATAAGGTCCTTGAGAAATAAGCTTGCACTAAGGGAGGCTGTCAAAATTAGTGCAACTTACTGCCAGTTGAATTAGTCCGGTTGTTGAGTTATTTATGGGAGTCAAACTGAATGATTTAGTTGAGATGAGTTTTTGTAGGAGTTATTTATAGGAATTATTATAGGTTAAATAGAAGCATTATTCTCAGTAAAACACAAGCCACAGTACAACACTTCATTATTTCAGTTGTCTCTGTATTATCTTCTTTGAGTAATAATAATTTCACATTTATTCGCACTTTTGAGCGTGAGATATTGTGACACCTAATTGGACATTCATATTGGAAATGTCCAAGTTGGTGGCAGTTGTAACACTCGATTGTTGCTTTGTTGAATGAGCGTCCTCTGCCCCTGCCTCGACCTTTGTATGATCCTCTGCCTCTGCCTCTGACATTGAGAGCTTGATCACCTTCTTCATGACTGATCTTCTTGAATTTCTTTTCATGTACAGACAGAGAGCTTTGTAGTTCGTCAATCGTCATCTTTCTTGTGTCTTTTGACTCCTCGATGGCTACCACCACATATGTGAATTTGTCAGTCAGAGTTTGAAGTATTTTCTCAACAATCTTCGAATCTGACATGTCTTCTCCGTTGCTTCTCATCTTGTTGGAGACAACCATTACTCTGTTGACTTCTGGCAATTGGAAGAAGAACGTCGACGAATAAACCGGAAAATTTCTTTGAGAAAAAAAATAACGGAAAGTAAAAGGAGAGAGAGATTTACTGAAGTCTCATGGTTTTTATTTGATTCAGTTTAACATATTTAAATAACAAACCTATCCTAAAAATGGAAAGTAGTGGAAAACTAAATTAAAGGGCTCCCACTCGAGGATTTCCCACTTACTCTGATTGTGTGGGTTGAACAGAAAAGAAAAAGTTACCTAAAAGCTAGGAATGAATTTAACCTAGGGATTTACCTAACATACTCTTCCATTATCATCGATGTTCTCTTCGTTCTTCATTTCAAGAACCTCAAAATCTCTTCTTAAAGTTTGGAGAAGAGACCGCTTCACTCTTTCGTTGCCTCCAAACTTTTTCTTCATCGAATCCCAAACCTTTTTGGATGTTTTGCGATTCAAGATCTGTTCAAACATAACTCGATCAATTGCTTAGAACAGGTAGTGCTTCACTTGATTATCCGTCATCTTGAACTCATCAAGATTCCTTTTCTGCGCTGCAGTCACTTCGATTCCCTCTGCCGGTTCGGTGTAACCCTCTTCCACTAGACTCCACAAACCCTTGGCACGCAAGAGATTTTCCATCAGTTCACTTCAATGGTCATAGTGACCATCAAACTGCTTGGCACGCAAGAGATTTTCCATCAGTTCACTTCAATGGTCATAGTGACCATCAAACTGTGGAATCTTGGTGAGTGTTTTGTCGCTGCTCATTTTCTTTCTTGGATCACTTTCTTGGATCCTAACCGGCTCTGATACCAAATGTTAGCTGTAAATTTCAGAGACTTGGCAAATGTACCAAAATGATCATTTTTATTCCTAGGGTCCAATGCCTTTTATAGAGAAATACATGAAAACTAATAACAACAAAACTAACTAACAAACTTAACTAATAACAAGAAAACTAACTAACAGAAATTTGCTACCTCAATAGTGTCAGCCTCTCGAACCTATCTATCCTTCCAACTAGGGAGTTTTTGTGTTTAGGCATCGACTGAAGGTGGATTCTGGCGGTGGTCCGACGAGATTTCGTGGCGGCTTCTTCTTTCTCCTCTTAACTTTTCTCTCTCATTGTTCTCTCCTTTTGCACATATTCTGATTGGGCATTCATGGACCCCTATAATGGCTGGAGGGGCAAAATGGCTTATTTGCCCCTGTTGACTTTGACCGGATTTTTTTTAGCGTTACAATTTTTCTTTTCATAACTGTGTGCGTTCCTTCATCATAAGGGGAAATGTCCCCATGCATGTGACATACATTTATGCATGAGGTCCCAACATTTTCACATTCATTTTCACATTAATTAAACCATGTGAGACCCCCCTCCATTTCATTTCATTTGTAGAATAACAAAACATGTTAAGTTGTGCTTCATATCAAAACATTTCATCGTGTGCCATACATGTCATATAACATATCATATCATGTAATATATCATATCTTCTAACGTATCGTTCAACATGTCATATCATTCAATAAATCATATCGTTCAACTTATCATATCGTTCAACATATCATATCATAAAATCATTCCGTGTTTATCCCAAAGATTTCTCAAACCTAATTGAGTGTAGACCTACATTTACAAAAATGAAAATTGAGTAAAAAAATGAGAGTAGTTGTGTTTATTGCTGGTCATGTCAATTAATGGCAATAAGCAAAAATGTAGGTTGGATCATTTTTATGATACATTTTTGCTTAGTTATCCGTTTTTGTTGCTTACCTCTATTTTGCATTACAATTTAAGCATTCTCTCTCGTCTCTCTCTCTCTCTAGCTTTTCTTTGGATCTTGATCTTACATGATGATGATCATCAGACAACATTTCGCTTTCCAATGGTAGATAACAAAGTATAAAGAGCAAAGGTTTGATTTTGGTAGAGCTTGTTGTTAATAAATAATTAATAAAAAAGTATTCTTAGGAGTCACGAAGGACCCCCTCGAAAGCACGAGTGCCACATCACCATGTGTGGAACGTATTGTTTTCGTCTCTCTAGTGGGTCCTATAGTAGTACTAGAAAATTTCTCACACTAATCAAATTATACTTAGATTTTGGAGTGAAAAATCTAACACTAGTAAAGTACGTCCTTTAATTGCTTAGTTTAATAAGGGTAGGAGTATAAGGTCGAGTGATTGATCTTTGATATGATAATTTGTATCTTATTCGTTGAATTATATAAATAGACGTATAAACATCCATCTTAAAAGCAAGTAAAAACAGAGTACAAATTTTTACTCATCATATAGAACAAATACTTACCGTTTCACTTTTTTTAGTCAAATAATTGCAGAAGTAAAAGGTCGAGATTATCGATCTTTAGATGATAACGTGTTATATCCACTAAATTATTGTAACAGTTCAAGCCCACAACTAGGAGATATTGTCTTCTTTGGGCTCTACCTTTCGGGCTTCCCCTCAAGATTTTTGAAATGCGTCTAGTATGGAAAGGGTCTAGCCCTACTCCGACCAGTGTCGTGCACCGTTCGGTAACTAACTCTTATACCATTTGTAATTCCCAAATCCATTGTTAGTAGATATTGTCTGTTTTGACCAGTTACGTATCGTCGTAGCCTTAAAATGCATCTGTTAGGGAGAGATTTCCACACCGTTATAAAGAATGCTTCGTTTCCCTCTTCAACCGATGTGAAATCTCACAATCGCTAGCCACACCCTTATTAAGAATATTTTGTTCATCTCTCCAATTGATGTGAAATCTCACCATTCACCCCCCTCGAGGGCCCAACGTCCTCGTTGGCACTCATTCATCTCTTCAATCGATGTGAGATCTAACAAGCTAGCCCCTTTTGGAGCCAAACGTCTTCATTGACACTCGTTTCTTTCTCCAATCGATGTGGGATCTCACAATTATACTCCGTTTGACTATCTTTTTTTTCATTTAGATATTCACCTATCGAGTCTATACTAGTATAGAATATTTTTTCATACTCTCATAGTACTAGAAATTTTCGTAGACACGAAAAGGAGAGGTTGTAGGGCATTTGGCATGAGCCCTAAGCGGCCCACAACCGTACCGTACAGGTTGTATTCTTTGGACTTTTCCGACGAACACGACTCTCCACAATGGTATGATATTGTGCACTTTGAGCATAAACTCTCATGGCTTTGCTTTGGGCTTCCCCAAAAGGCCTCACACCAATAGAGAGTGTATTATTTGATTATAAACCCATGATCATTCCCTAAATCCTTTTGAACTTCCCCTCAAGTTTTTAAAACGCGTCTACTAGGGAGAGGTTTCCACACCCTTATAAAGAATGTTTCGTTCTGCTTCCCAACCGATGTGGATCTCACAATCCACCCCCCTTTAGGGCCCAACATCCTCGACACTCGTTCCCTTCTCAAATCGATGTGGGACCCCCTAATCCACCCACTTCGGAGCCAGCGTCTTTTCTCCTCATGTCCACTCCCCATTGGAGCTCAGCCTCCTTGCTGCGCCCGGTGTCTGGCTTTGATACGTTTTAAAAATCTTGAGGAGAAACGTGAAAGAAAAGCCCAAAAAGGATCGTATTTGTTAGTAGTGGGCTTAGACCGTTACATTTTTCCATTTAGATATTCACCTATCGAGCCTGTAGTCATAAAGTTTACGTAAAACGGTATAGAATATTTTTTCATACTCTCGTAGTACTAGAAATTTTTGGTAGACACGAAAAGGAGAGGTTGAAGGGCATTTGGCATGAGCCCTAAGCGGCCCACAACCGTACAGTTTCCCCTACATTAAATTCATTACCTCTTTCCCTTCCCTTCACAGTCCCATAATGTCAATCACTCTCTCTTTCTTCTAACGTTTTTCTTTGCTTCTCTCTCTAAAACAAAACCCTGTCAGAGAGAGAGAGAGAGGATATGGGGCACCATTCTTGCTGTAACAAACAGAAAGTGAAGAGAGGGCTTTGGTCACCCGAGGAAGACGAGAAGCTTGTCAATTACATTTCTACTTACGGCCATGGCTGTTGGAGCTCTGTCCCTAAGCTTGCTGGTAATTACCTTCTCTTTTCCCCCTCACAATTATTACAAAACTTGAAAGCTCGAGTTTCGATCAGTTTAATCATATAGAGTCGAATCCTCAATCATATTGTTTCATCCTTCAAATTATTTTTCGATATGTTTTGCAGGCCTACAACGATGCGGGAAAAGTTGCAGACTTCGATGGATAAATTATCTAAGACCCGACCTTAAACGTGGGAGCTTCTCCCCCCAAGAAGCTGCCCTCATTGTTCAACTTCATAGCATTCTTGGCAATAGGTGTCTTTCTTTTTTTTACTCTCTAATTCCTCTTCTATTTTTTTATTCAACGATCAAATTGATTCTAAATCAGAGTCTCGGAACTCTCTAAACCTCTTTTTGTTTTTGGGTTTCTTTCAGATGGGCTCAAATAGCAAAGCAACTACCGGGAAGAACAGACAATGAAGTGAAGAATTTTTGGAATTCGAACATAAAAAAGAAGCTGATCTCTCATGAGGTTTCAGCTTTGACCACCTTTTCTGGCCATCTCCAAAACCCTAATGTTTCCATTAATAATGAGGGCTTCTTTATTCTCAATGCAAACCCTAATTTGATTCTAACCACCTCAGCCCATCAAGATCAGCCATGTCTTCCAACTTCAACCCTACAACCTGGTTTTGAACTCATTGATTATAAGCTTCAACAATTTACCAATCTCAATCCAAATGCCAATTTGGTTCATTTGCTGCCTTCCTTTTCCCCCTCAACAAACCTTTTACCTCACAACCCTCCATTGTGGCAGTCATCGGGCGGTTACCGTCCCCAATCGCTCTACTCCGATCAACTAATGGTGGCAAGCGGAGAGTTTGTCACTCCAACGACTACACTACCTCAATATGTTGATGGTTCGATTTTGCATCCTGCGAAATTAAGCGAGGTTGGTGAGGAAAATATTTGCTCATCAATTCCACAAATTTCAGCTCCTTTGCAAGATCTAGATCCAATAACCAAATTATCAAGCTTTCCAAATGGTTACTACCCACAAGATCAATGCTTGGCAGCCAATCAAATGGCAATGGAGCAAATTGACATGATAATGTCATCGATCTTGCAGATCCCGTCGTGCTCGTCGTCGTCGTCATTGTTGGGTCTATCAGAATTATCGAGCAATCTAGTTTCGTCAAGCTGGGGAGTGTAGGATACATAGGTACATCATAGTATATGTATGAGTATGTGTGTAGGTAAGTAATAATTGAAGAAAATGCAATTGTTTTGGTTTGATATGTATGTTTGAGAAGGTAAGAGGTAGTCCATAGGGAAAACCTAAAAGTTGCTAGTTCAGGTTGTTTACCAAGTAATGCTTGATGAAGTACTATAAATACATTGCCTTGTTTCACATGATTCCTTCAAATTCCTCAAATATATATACTCTATACTATCTTATCCTTCCTCCATTCCTAACCATATCCTATATTTGTAGTCTAAGTGTAATGAAAACACCTCCCTACAAACAAAGGACAAAATGAAAATTGACCTTAAAAAGATTCCATAAAAAAAGTAATTAGAAGCTCTTAATTAATGGTTCTCCAAGCTTGATTATGCTAATTGAATACGGGATCGATTTTTTCTTGCTTCGAGTTAAAGAAAAAAAAGTTTATCCTACCGTATAGTATTTTGTCTGTTTCCTTTTTAACTTAAATATATTTTTTTTCTAAATAGTCCACTTCGTGTTTCTAATTAAGATATCATGTAATTATTTTTTTAAAAATAGATAAAAGATTAGGGATTAAAGAGAAAATTTTAAAAATTTATAATTTAACATAAACAATATTCATGGAATCTTGATTTTTAGTAAATGTATATTTTAAAAAAAAAAGAAATGGAATAATAAAAAATGAAGAGGGTAGGCGTCAGAAATATAATGAAGACAAGCAAATATAGAAAATATAGAATTTGGTGAGGTTTAAATTGGCACTTTCTAAGAGCTGAAAAGAGGCATTTTTCCAAGCATATAATATTAAATCAAAAGGATTCTTTATTTATTTTTTACCTCTAATCTTGATTATAATTCCTTAATTTGAATTATATTCATATTGGCACATCTTAACTAGTTAAACTATACTCCATTAGTTGTTTTTTTTTTGTGCATAATACAGGAAAATGTCACTTGAGAAGCAAGACAGGAATGAGAAAAGGGCGGGTAGGTTGAGGGCCTATCAGAATTATGGTGCCTCGCTTTGGACAACAATGTGGTGCATTTATGGGAACTGCATCCTCCAGTGTCCAAAGATAGGCACTGAACTACGTATAGCTTTGTATACCAATGGTTTCAAGTTTTAATGTCTAGTCTTCCAGAATGTACAAATTCCCTGTCAACTCCTCTTTGCCTTCTCATAAATCTTTGACACTTTTGAAAATGCAACCATCTCAAATAAGCTTGGACAGCTGAATGCAACCCATATTTGAAAGAGGAAAAAAAAAGTTCAGTCATTTGATACAAATTTATGACCAGACCTGGGTGAATGAAAGAATCATGCTTACGAATGAAATGGAAGGGCCTAAATGGTCACTTTTTAAAAGAACATGGAAAAGTCCGCAGAACAATTCAAAAGATAGAGAAGTATTCGAAGTACCATTTGTACAAACAAGAACCCCATTTGTTACATGATTTCTTTGTAATATAGATAGATATAGGATCTATAGAGCAATTACTTAGAAGTACATTTTTGTGCAGCAACCTTTCCTGTATGAAAAAAAAGGATATCCAGAACCAATGTTATCTAGGATCGCAAATCTCAAATTTGTCTATGAAGAGCAAATCTAATTATATTAGTGTCTATAATTGATTTCTAATGACCAAAATAATATTTTAAATATTATTATTATTTTTTTTTTTTTTTTTTTTGCTAGATAACAATATTTAAATCCAAAAAAAAATTATATGTGAAACCCAGCAAGAATGCAGATAAGATTTTAGTCTTAAAATGGCTTAAATCCTCCCGTCTTGTTCCTTTTTGCATCTTATTCACCCAGCGAGTACATTCTTTCAATTCAGTTATAAAAAAAAAACTAACATAGGCTACACAAGATAATCGCAGGGCAATTCAAATGAACCTGACTTGAGATGAACATTATGCAGTTATTCTTGATCGGCCCTTTGCAATCCTTCGAGCAATAACTTTCCGCCCACCCTTGGTTGCTTTGCTGCTCAAAGAAGAAAATACGGCTTTTAATGCACATTTTCATCAAATGATTTGTTACATTTTAATTTGGCATTACAAACTACCTTCCCTCTAAAGCTAATCTAGCCAGCTAGACAAATCTTCGTGGGATGGTTTTTTTTTTTTTTTTACTCCAAAGGCCACAAATCAATGCAGATAAGCTACTTAAGTATTCAGGAAGCTAGACAACATATGATGCTACTTCACGGTTGAATATAAATTATGGCAATTGTGAAATGTTGACATTTACGTTGTTCGGTCACGATTATCTTTTTTGAATGAGAAATTTGGTGCTAAGCTTACTTGGCCTTTGAACTGTTTTGGTCTCCCTTTGGGTGGAATCCAAAGAGCTCTATCTTTTGGCCGCTGGTTGTTGAAAGAATCTACCACAAGCTTCAGAATTGGAAATATGCGCATATTTCTAAGGTGGTAGGCATACACTCAATCCAGGCACATTTTCTTATTTATCCATTCATTATCTTTCTATGCTTCAATTACCAATAAGGATGCAAAAGCCATGGAGAAATTCTTTAGAGATTTTTTTTGGGAGGGATGTAATGGGTGGCCTTGGCATTGGTAATATAAAGCATAAGAATGATGCTCCCCTTGCTAAATGGATTTGGAAGTTTCTACCTAAGATCTTTTGGCTTGCTTGCAACTGAACTCTATTTTGAACTCTTTGGTGTGAGAGGAATGGGCGGATTTTCAATAAAATTCCCATATGTTTCTCCCTCGAAAAAAAAAAAAAAAAAAAACTTAACCATAAAGCTCTACCGGGCATGTTTAAGCAAATAAAAACATTATTTGCAAATTATAGGTTCTCATTAATAAAATCATTACATACATGATAAACATGCAGGAAAAGAAAGAGATATATACCGGGCAAAGAATCCATGATTCCTTTTTCGCCTTATGGTGCTAGGCTGAAAAGTCCTTTTAGGAAATAAGAGCATTGGTTCTTGAGTCGAAGAAGTATCCCCTGCGGAAAGAAAAAAAAAAGTTGTGCCTTAACTTTACAACAAGAACAATACAAGAAACAATGACAGGTTCAACAAATTGTTATCTACAAAGCTTTATTTAATGAAGGGCATCCATATATCATAACTTGGATAGTTATAGCCCGACACAGAAAGGTCAGAATAATTAAATATATATATTAAAAAGAGAGAGAGAGAGAGAGATATATCATTGATAAATAAAATGAAAAGCGCACCAAACAATGAGTTACAAGAAGGAATTCCAATTGTTTAATATAATAGAAAGACTATAATCAGTAAAAGGGTGTGAACATTTGCACCATTACAAAGCATTAAAGAGAGTTCAATCAAGGAACTCAAAAGAAACATCAAGTGTCGTTGAAGATCCGTCCATTTCTTGTGCACCAAAGAGACCGAAAATAGGAGCGATTAAAAGCCAACCAAGTGTTTTCGCATTCCCCTTAAAAGGATGACCAATGAAAATCATGGATAGCATGTCAAATATGTTTCCTGGCAATGGCGTGCTCCACCCAAAAGCTTGCATAATATAATTCCAATACTGATTAGCAAAATAATAGTAACCAAATAGATGATTGGGCGATTCTAAGAAAGCATGGCACGTAATACACCAGGAAGGTGAGAAGGAGACAAAGGGCATTCGACTCTGAATTCTATCTACTGTGCTTACACTACCATGACTAAGTTCCAAAAGGATTTGAAAAAAATTGAATATAGAGAATTGAGATAAGAACCCTTTGTAACATAAGGGAGTCTAGCATAGAATGTACTGCAAAATCCAGAAGCGTCAGTAGGCCATTGCTGAAAGGCATGCATCCAATGAATAATATTTAGCCTTAATGGTTTTACACCAAAGAACTTCGCCCTCACAAAGAACCTGCAAAATCCATTTATACAAAAGAGACAAATTCCTACGCTTCAGATTGCTAATGCCCAACATCACCAGCCTCCCCCAATTGGGAGGGAATTTGTGTAGCCTACCGTTTAACATTATGCATACTTCCATGTCCCAGTAGACCCTCCCAGAAAAATCTTGAGAGAACTTTTTAACAGAATTGACAATCGTGGTAGGCATTTTGTAAAGAATAAAGAAATATGTAGGCATACTAGAAATAGTAGACAGTAAAAAAGTAATGCCTACATCCCTTGGAAATAAAGGAAATTTCCAATTGTGAAGCTTGTGTAGTGAATTCTCCATCACTGGCTGCCAAAAACGAGTATTGGAAGGGATGCCTACCACAGGAAGACCAGTGAAAACAGCTGGCCAGCAACCCACTTTCCACCCAAATTTTTGTGCCAGTCTATCTAAATTCTCTGGAGGAACATGTATGACTAGGAGGTCACTCTTGCCATAGTTGATATTTAGACCTGAAGCCCGCTCAAAAAGATGAATAAAATCAAAAAAGATTTTCAATTGCCTTGTCATCCATGGAATAGAATAATAATGCATCATCAGCAAATTGTAAGTGATTAACTGTTAGGGATGAGGTACGACTGGTGCCACAGGAGTTGCTATTCAATTCACCCAAACAAGTGATATCATACAAGAGATGATCAAGACAATCTGAAACAAGGATAAAAAGAAATGGAGACAAAGGATCTCCTTGGCGAACACCACAAGAAGGTATAATCTTGCCCCTTGGACGCCTATTAATAAAAATAGAGTAATTTGTGCTAGAAATACAACCATATATCCATTTGCGCCACAGAGTGGCAAAGCCTTTAGCCTTAAATATAGCATCTAGAAAGCCCCAATCAACTTTATCAAAATCCTTTTCTAAATCAAGCTTTAAGATTAAACCTGATTTCTTTAGAACACGCCAACCATCAATAATCTCATTGGCAATAAGGGAAGCATCCAATGTCCATCTTCCTTTAACAAAAGCCATCTGATTTTCAGCAACAGTGAAGGGCAAAACCTTTTTCAACCTGTTAGATAAAACTCGAGCAATGATCTTATAAGCATGGAATGAGACTAATAGGTCTAAAAGCATTTACCGTATATGCATCAACATGGTTAGGGATTAAACAAATGCATATTACATGTGATGGAGAGGCTATGGGAGAATGATCAGTTGGATTCTTTGGCTTTTTCTTTGCTTCCATGAAATGCATATCAAAAGCTATGGGAAAAGTCTAGGCATCAATCAAAACATCCTGTATAGAGTAGTTCCAAAGAGAAATTTCAGATGAGGGGTGAGCAGCCATGGATGGGTGAACGGAGTAGGTATACTAGCCATGGAGATGAGTAAGGAAAGGTTGGGGAGGGGTGTGGAGGGAAAATTGTAATCTTGGATAGGAAGGTCATAGTATTTACAAACAACTTAAAACAAGTTTTTCTTTATTCCGGATGCTCAATATGCAGTGCACACCTTAAGAATGCTAAAGAGAGATTTCTCTCTAGAAGGTTGAAAATGAGAGCTTTGACACCTAAACCTCCCCTCTCTTCAGCAACTCATACTATGCAATCTCAATATTGCCTACCTTCTCTTGTTGCCAGATCTCCCTGAGAAACACCCAACAAACCACCCTCCTAATTACCATATTACCCCTACTCTTTAGTCCATCCATTACTCTGACACAAAACACACCTTGTCCTCAAGGAGTGAATAAAGATCCTCAAATTTTTCTCCGATTAGATATACCACAAAGTAGCAAGAATACGGGGAATTCAGCTGCAATATCATATTTCAACAGAAAAACATGGCTCACATGATATTTTTCAAAACCAAAGTCAGTTAATTACAGAATAAGTAGACACACACCCCTCCGCATTATCACAGTAAAGGATAGACATGGGCAGGCAAGTATCTTCACTGCCAACAAGGTTCTCAAGACTAATTGAGCCGTCATCTCTAAAGCTTGAATGATTGACTAAGAGTTTTGGCATCCTAAATTTTCTCTTAGCCTCAAGAGTGGCAAAATGTTATGGCGTTAAGAAACACTTGACAATCCCACTTTCACTTAGACTCCAAACTTACGATTATATAAGGCACTTAATTGAAATTACAAACTACCACAAAAAGATGCAGTATAAAAAAGCATTCTTTTTCGGTTGCTTAATTAAGGCCAGCATTTACATCTCATGTCTCACAACCAGACGCATATACATTTAGAACATAGAACCGTTTCAACCTGACATAGGACCAGATCATCTGATAAATGACATAGGACCATAGAACATAGAACCGTTGCCTAGTATTAACGAAAAGAGAATAATGACAAAGGACCAAGATCATCCCCCCAATTTCATCCTGCAGGGGATTTATCAGATATGATTGTTATTTGGCATCTCTGTCTGTTTCTTGACATTATTGTATTATCATACTTCAAGACCTTGGGGCACCACTCGAATAATGAAAAAACTAAGTTCAACATTTGCATGAATTTAAAGAATTATTATAATATAGGTGCAATTTTCCGTTCCTAATTTGAAATCTAGGCACCACCGTGGCATTCAGAGGCCCCTTACCAAAGTACATACAAACAAACTTGCATCTAAGCATCTTATATAGGAGTTACTTTGCTGTAAAAAACCAACCGTAGCATAATAGAACAGAAAATGACGCAATTCAATGTTCAATGGGCGCATACAAAATGTTAAATGAAAAAAGAAAAAAAAAACAAATTATCATCCATGCTTCAGCATCTCCTATAAGAAATCCAATCCACTACTATGTAGCAAAGAAATTTTCATATTAAATGAGCCTTCTACATTTTCCATCCTGACATTCTAATCAGATTTTTTTTTAGTTCATGATACGTGGGAGTGGGAATTCGAACAGATGCCTTAACTAGCCAAGGCTGTGTTTTCCGTAGAATAAGCTACTTGTAAACTCATAAGAAAAATTAAAACGCCACAGAAACCGATAGCATACCGTCGGGCAAGAAGAACCGGAGCGACGGAAGACCGAAAGGGAAGAAAATGCCTTCCGATTCGAGCTTTCTCAATGATTCGGTGTCATTCTGCTGCAAATGGTGAGCAGTCTGGTGCTTAGAGACCGAAGGAAATAGCATCGGAGTGACATCAACACCATGGCCATGGGAAAGAGATTGGCTACTCCAAATCCAGTTATTCTGATGCGTCGAACTTAATCGTAATCGGTTCATCAAAGCATTTCCCGTCCGAATCAGAAGTTTGGACGCCATGAGCAAAAGAACGAGCTCACTAACCTTGGAAATCAAATATAGGCGTGGCGGTGAGGTTGGTGACAGTGTGCGGAAAAACGAAAGGTTGGTGTGGCTGTCGCAGGAGACAAAGGGGAAGAAAGAAAATTTCGGGTGGGTTGGTGGCGGTGTGCGGTGTGCGGTGTGCGGTGTGCGGTTTTTCTTTTAAAACAACTCAAACACCCTCCAAATGACGAAAGGAAAGGATTTAAGGGAGAACTTTGGAAGAGGTTGAGAGCCTAAGCCACGGAAGTGGGATAAATGACTAAAATGCCCCTATAAGGTTCGTAAGAAGTTTTCAAGACCCTAGTGATTTCTCAAGGCTATGAGAAACTTAAGTATGACCTTACGAAGTATTATACAAGATTGCAAAGGTTCTAGAACCGTTAGGAACATAAGTCAAGGCTTACCGGAAAGGACAAAGTTACCTTTAACTAAGATTCAAGATCCTTCTAGAATTTTTAAAGGACACGTTATGACTTTATAATGCGTTCGATGATTAGCATGTTAGTATAAAATGCTCACAACTTATAAGAACAAGAACTAAAGAAAAGTACAACGCTAAGTCCTACTTCCACCAAGATAAGAAGAATGTTAGGTACCACTCCTGAACAAAGGACCAAGGTTCTAGGAATCAGAAACCCAAGAAACCCTTTGACCTCCCACGGTATAATATGCTCATGACTTAGACTATATCGCTTCGAACGTAAAAAATCTTAGATTTAAGTTTACAGACTACATCACTTGGAACATATGAAGTGTTAGATGTATGTTTCAGATTACACTGCTTGGAATGTAAGAAACCTTGGGCGTAGGTATTCGGACTATGTCGCTTGGAATGTATGGAGACTTGGACATAGATTAGATATAGGTTTCAAATTACACTGCTTGGATCGTAAGAAATCTTGGGTGTAGGTATTCAGACTATGCCACTTGGAATTTATGGAGACTTGGGCAGAGGTTTTCAAACTGCATTGCTTAGAACATATAAAGCCTTGGATGCAGGTTCCTAACTACACTGCTTGGAACGTAAGAAGTCTTGGGTGTAGCTTTCAGACTATATCACAGAAAACGCACGAAGTTCTGGATGCAGGTTAAGACTACATCAATTGTAACACATGAACCCTTTGAGGAAGGTTCAAACTATGTCACTTGAAACTCATGAAGCCTTAGGTTGTCATGTTCATGTCTTGTACCATAAATCTTAGGTGGAGTGTGTGAGGAAACAAAAGAAGAACCAAGAACAAGAATAAGGACAAGGATAAGAACTAAGAGTGAGAATAAGAACTAGAACATAGATCAAGTTCCAAGATCTTAGAATCAAAAACCTACAACTTCATAATGAAAACCCTTGTTCTTAGAGAATCATCTTAGATCCCTAGGTTTCTTGGGCTTTAGCGCTAAGAGTTTTTTCTTAAGTCCCGACGCACAACCAAGCAAAAAAATTTTAACATGTAAGTCTTAATCCATATGAGTCTTAAACATTTCTTCACGTGCATAAATTTTTTATTTCTTATAAAGGGGTTTTAAGGGTTGTTTCGTCATTTTATCCTGCTTCATTCCCCCAACATGCTCTAATCTTCTTAAGATCTTTCATAAATATCCTTAAGATCATAAATGTGTCTCACATGAACGTTTGAAGTCCTTAAGGGTCTTGTATACTTCTTAGAGTTCTTATAGAGGTATTTTAGTCTTTTTACCACTCCAAATCTTGGTTTAAGCCCTTAACATATTCTAATGGCCCTAAAAGTGTGCATAACCCTTTAAGCCTTGAGAAAAGACTTCTTATAAAATTTTATGTCATTTAAAAGTCACTTGGATCACTAACTAATGGTGCATAACTGTAGGGACATTTTGGTCAGTTTATGTAACGACCCTAAATTTCTACTTACTCATAGTCGCTACTAACGTTTCATGCTCTGCTAAAATGCAGAATCTAACTCTTAAAAGAAAACATCATTTGTAATATAAATATTGAAAATATTTAAAATATCTTCTATCTATGGAAAACATCGTCATGATGTTTAATACAAAATATTGAAATTTAAAGAAAATAAAAAAAAAATACAAATAATTTAAATCGATTAAATTCAAAACAACCTAATCTAACCTATGAATAGGAATTTAAGTATGAGTTTACCCTATGCACGTGACACAATCTTTGCTCACGATGCCACCATCATTTGTACATGGGCGCCTTACCTTTACCTGAAAAATGATGTAGCACACGGCCTGAGTATTTTGAAGAATACTTAGTAAGTGACCCATTAAGGGGCCATGCTAAATGCAATCACATGCAAATATGCTTTAGGAACCTGTCTCTATCTCATATCATATTAGGGGTGACTTCCGGTCCAGACTACTATGGATGTGTAGTACTTCCCTACACGCGACCCACAAGTGCGAGTGTGAATCACCAGGTGGTTCGCACACCTCCCGGACCCTCTCTTGTCAAGCTAGCTATCTTTAGTGACGTCCGGAGGTCAACGGACCCTTGGAGTCATGCTCACCATGATCACCCTCATCATCATACTGTGCGCGTCTGCACTCATCATCCCTAGGGGAAGTATCCCTATGCTTATGTACACACAACATGCATGAGGTCCCTCTTGTTCTCATCTTAACATCTCTTCTGACACAACCCTAGTCTCATCTCTTTGTTATGTTAAGTAACACATGCTCGTTAGATATTTATATTAATATCATTTTCATGCTCTTAGAGTTGTGTCTTAGGTCGATCTGACGACATGATGCAATGTGACACTCATCTTCATATAGCATGCTTAATATGAAAAAACATCATCATATTAAGATAAACATCATGCAAACACATCATTACTCATCATAACGCCATTAAGTGCATCAAACATGTCAAGTACGTCATACGTCGTAATATAACTCACGTACATCATCATACGATACAACTCATACATCATCATTGCTCATACATCATCATATAACTAGCGTACGACATCATACGATCCAACTCATACATCGTAAACATAAATATTGCATGCGTCATCATACGTCATCTCAAAAAATCATAAATTATAACTTATACAATTTCTAGTTTATCCTATAGTAAGGCCACTTACTTTATTGGCCTTAGCCGAAGTTCTCCCTAATTAATATACGTTAGCTCCCGTTCCTCGAGAGCTGCTCCAAAGGTTGTCAGGGTTCGTTTCCTATCACACCGTTCATCACATTTCCTTAGTATTTCACAATTTAATATTATCCAACTAATAATTGTGAAATACGACACTAAAACGGCCTCAATTACTTTAATCGGGACCAAAAACAAGTTCAGAAAAGTCTGAAGCGATGGAAACTGGGCTAAAATTAGAAATTCGAGCTAAAATGAACATTCATATTAACATTTAATATGAAGGCTCAGACCATAATTAATATACAATAATTGTTATAGCATAAATAATTAGTTTACTTTTTAATTAAATCCAATTCGGATTCCAACCTATCCAATAATATATAACATTTTTAGGTGATAACTATTATAATTAAATAATAGGGTAAAACAAATATTTCAACATATAATAATAATAATAATAATAATAATAATAATAATAATATGACATAAATATTAATTAAAAATATTTAAAACTATATTAATTTTCCTATAATCTTACAATTTTCCTTTTGATATGAAATTTATTAGCATAATCGTAATAATGAACACTAAGCAACCTTTTTAAATCTCCAATTGTATACCATATTAATTATGATGGTTCAATTATAAACTTAAAATAATTAATTAGGGTAATCCAATTAAGTATTGTTTTAAATATAATAGGATACCATAATTAATAGTTTAATCATGAGTTAATTATATAATTAATATCCTAATCATAATTATAATAATTAGATAATGCTATGTTTATTAGGATACATGAAAATAGTTATAATTATAATGACATGTTAATATAATGATATCTTATTATACTAACTAATAATTAATACAACATAATTATGTTTATATTATAATTATTATAATGATATCTTATTAGGATATAGTATTATAATAGTTAATATATTATATTATTAGTTAATTTTAATAATAATGATAATAACTAAATTTATAGGAATATAAGTGTTTGGCTAATTAAGAGGAATATCTTAAGTGTATAAGTGAGAGACAGTATCCCTATTTCAAATTTGTGTATGGAGTGTCTTGTTGCCAAACACCGCTTGGAGGGTTCACATTGACTTGAAAAATCACGGTTACATTTGAATAAGCAATTTTATCCCTTCCAAATGTTTACTTTGTACACATAAATGTAAAAATAGTTTGAGCATGGTTGAACCACGTCCATGAATCCCTATTTCGAAACAAGGTGGAGGGGCATTCGTTGAAAGGCATGAACCTTAGCAACAAGTTCAGGTTTGTGATGAAAAAGCAATCGAGTGAATTCAAGGTGGTCGTGGGTAATTGACTCATGCAATAATGGGCTCTCTTCACTCGAGGTTTGAATACTTTCCTTCTTTTATGACCTTACATTGATAACTGATCTACGAGTTGAATTAGTCAAATTTTATTTTATTTCATTAAGCATACTTATGATGTGATTAGTTTTTTTTTTTTTTTTTAATAGTTCAAAAACTTGGTAATTCACATTAAAATCAATCACATCCAATTTAAAAAGGTTATGAAATGGAATGGTAGATTGAGAAACTTACATATTTGAGATAGCCCTATTTCCAATTCAAGATATCCTACCTTCTTTATTATTGATTCACACGGTGAAATTCATGCAGTCTTGTTGCAGAGTTAGAGGTGCGATGGAGACGAAAAATATAATACTCGTTCTTTACCCTGTTTAGCCTCTCCTTGCTCTCTCTCTCTCTCGTTCGGAGAGAGTCCCACAAGTTAAATAGACATCTACTTAAAAGTCAAGATCTTGGGTTATCTTTTTCTAGTGGTTGAATGAGTTTAATTCATTTTACACTTGGATTACTTTAGCTTTAACGCGTTTTTTATTTAAATTTAAATTCACCCATAACAAAATACGAATAGAAGTTCCATCAAATTACTAGAAAATTTTCAATTACTTTGTAAAAGTGGAACTTCAATAATTGTATTAAGCTTTACAAGAGTTTCCCATTTATTGATTTATTTGTATTACTCACTTTTATTATATAGAATCTGGAAGCAAGCAAGAGAACGATAAGAATTTTGAAAATACAAAGACGAGAATCTGCATCGTTTATAACTAGGTGGTGGAAGAGATGGGGGAAGAAGTGCGAGGCACTATCATTATAGTGGCTACCGTGGTCGCAACTGTGACTTTTGAAGCCAGTGTGAACCCTCCAAGCGGCGTTTGGCAACAAGACACTACAAGTTCGAAAAATGGGGCAGTTCTCCTAGCTAGGACTGCAATTATGGTACACCGATGGCCAATACTTACATCATTTACTCAACGGCAAATTTGGTCTCGTTCATGGCATTTGTGGGCGTGATTCTGCTGATCATTATTCGAGTTCCACTAAAATCTAAGATTTGTAGTTGGGTATTGGTGCTAACCACGTTGGTGGCAGTAGTGTTCTTAGCCTTGTCGTTTTTGCAAAGATTTATATTGGGTAACTTCAAACCTCTCAACAATCTTGTTGCAGCCCTCGAATATTCATGGCATTGTTTAGATGGAAGAAGTAGCATATTAACTTGACAATCAAACTGTTTATCTGCTTAGAGATCTTCTCACATCAAGGAGATTGTTATGAATTGTCATGAAAATTTGGTTCATGAATATTTGGATTCATAATACTTTTGGTACATTCCCCATATTGCTACATGAATCATAAGTATTAGTGTTGCTTTGATTCATATATCAGAATTAGTATTGCTATGCCATTATTTTGAGATGTGGAGTCATTGCCATTTTGTATTTTCTTAGAGGCAATTGGGAGGAAGTTTGTAAGTGAGACTTTGTAGTGTAATAGTGTGAGAGATACACTTGTAAACACTTTGATTATAGTAATTTGCTACCACGGGAGAATTTCTTCTCTCTAAATCATGTTAATCTTTGTGTCTCTTTGTTAAATTTATGTTCGTAGGTGTGTGAGTGCGATCGATCTTTTTTCCACTTTTGTTTCAACACCCTCCTGTGTGTTTGGCAACAAGACACTACAAGTTTGGAAAATAGGACAGTTCTCCAAGTTGGAACTGCAATTATGGCACTGACGACCAATGTCGTACTTGATTTACTCAATGGCAAACGTGGTCTCGTTTATGGCATATGTGGGCGTGATTCTGCTGATCATTAGTTGAGTTCCACTAAAAAAATAGGATTTGTAGTTGGGTGTTGGTGTTGATCATGTTTGCGGCAATAGTGTTCATAACCTTGTCGTTTCTGCCAGGATTTATAATGGTTAACTTCGAATTTAATTAGCATTATACTTTTTGTTCGGGTTGGTCAGACTGGTTGGTCTATACCACGTAATTCGTTTTCTTGTTTGGGTGGTCAACAACTCATTTGCTTAATCCATGTGTCTATTCTCTTTTGTTTCATAAATCTATATGTGTGAGATCCCATATCGGTTGGAGAGGAGAATGAAACATTCTTTATAATGAAACATTTCTTATAAGGGCGTGCAAACCTCTCCTTGACAGACGCGTTTTAAAACTGTGAAGCTGACGATAATGCGTAACGGACTAAAGCGGACAATATCGACTATTAATAAGTATTTCAAAATAACACACAAATGGCTATGGTACTTATTAGGCCATGAAACTATAAGAAAGCAAGATCTATAAGAAATGATCAATCATTCTTTTATATATATTTTTTTATATATAAATGTGTGCTGCTTAGGATATTTGTTGCTCCATGTATTAAGATGAAGTGCCCCGAAAGATAAAAGTTGAGTTATGCTACATTCCTACTCGGAAAATATGTTTGATTGTTGTGGTAGTCTACCTCGAGGACTCTGGTTGCATATGTCAACCTGATCATCTAGGCATAGTGCGAGGGAGCTTTCCTCGGTAAATATTTCAAGTAAGTGTTGCAATATAAGAAGCGTTGAGAATGAGACAAGTTAATGGAAGAGAGTACAATCACGAGTTTACTCAATTGTCTAGACTCTCGATTCCAGAAGTAAAAACTAGAATAAGCTTAGGTTTGATGTTTAGAATCTCAAAAGAAAATAACAAGAAATTACAAAATACAAAAACGAGAATCTACATCGTTTATAATTGGGTGGTGGACGGGATGGAGGAAGAAATTGAAATATGAAGGGATTGGGTTGAAGAAGTGGAAGACACAATGATGCTGATAACAACAGTGACTTTTCAAGCTAGAACCCTCGGGCAACAAGACGTGTAATGACCATATTTTTCTATAAAAGCAAGGTCACCATGCATACATTACATGTCTAAATGCTTTGATCTAGCCAAAGGAATTCAAATTAAAAAGAAATGCACTGATCCTATCTTTAGGTCTATAGCCTTCACCGCGACACTTCATCTGTACAAGAGTGACTTACCTTTACCTAAAAAACTAGTAACACATGGCTAATACTCAATAAATGGTCCCACTTATTTGGGCCGGGAACTAAAAATTCCTTTGCTTTTTATTTCCCTTTCAAAGTTTTTTTTATTTTTTTTGTTACCATGATACTCGAGAAAACAAAAGTTAACCTAATTATTTATCAAAAAAACGAGTCCAAAGGCAAAAAAAAAAAAAAAAAAAAAAAAATGTTATAAGACAACTCTAATTCATTAGTGAAAAGATTCACGGATGATACTCGACAAATAATACATACGTAGAAAAACAATCGTGACAAAGCAAACTACGAGTTTGAAGGAAGGAGGTTGCGTGTGGATAACGTATATCTAAGAAAGATTCAAATAATAGAAAAGAAAATGGACACATAATAGACGTCAAGTTCAAAGAAAAGGTCAAAGCTTGAGAAAATATCCAAGGAATTAATTTTGCATTTACGTGTAAAATGCAAATACTTTAATGCCTTATCCAATCTCTCACACTTGGTCGCATATAAATGAAACCAAATAAATATTGCAAACAAAAAAAAAACTATATTCTGAAAACAAAAAATGGTTAATCCGGCGGTTATTATAATCCCGGTGGTTTTTCTTTCCATTTGTGTAGTTTTCACGGTGTTGACTTTACTTTGCCGGGGGACAGCGGGTGGCAGTACCAGCGGAGGAGGTGCTCATTTCGGCGGTGCTGGCCATGCTGGAGGATTGCATCATGGACATGCCGGCGTACACCACGGAGGAGGCCATTTTGGAGGTGGAGAATTGCATCATGGAGATGCCGGCGTACACCACGCAGGAGGGCATTTTGGAGGTGGAGGACACGATCACGGTGGCGGTGGCGGCGGCTTCGGCGGTGGTGGTGGTGGTGGAGGCGGCGGCGGCGGCTGTTGACGTTAATTTTTTCTTTCAGAGGTGGCATATATATGTATAATGATTAATTTTCTTTTTTCATTTTTTATTTTAATTTAAAACAATAATAAGGATAATAATGATAATAATGACTAATGGCTATAAAATTGAATTTCTTTCCTTTTTTAATAATAATAATAATAGTAGTAATAATGACCGGTGATAAATTTGAAATTCTTCCTTTTGTTTTTTAAGTAATAATAATATTAACAATAATAAAAGTTTATAAGTTTATATTTATTTATTTTAAATTTTCAAATATAATACTATATATAATGGTTTTATTTTAAAAGCAACTAAAAAAGCTCACCACCGATTGTTACTCTTCCTAAACTACATGTGTCATAGTTTATTCGGTACATGATGACAACTCAAGCTACCAAGTGATCAAATCACGTATTTTCAACTTCATCTTGTTTCAGCTATAGCTTATAGCTTTTTCATTCTGAGGGATATAATAGCTTGAGAAAAGAAAATATATATCATAACCTCAGTTCCATGGCCATCACCATGACCTCGTTATCCATGCAGGAGCGTCTTTTCTTTACCTGAAAAGTAAGAGCACGTGGCTTGAGTATTTCTGACCTCAGTAATAGGATCAATCACATGCAATAGTATTTGAGATCTCTCATGTCATATAAAACTTCATATCATACTGGAATCGAACCCAAAATCTCTAATTTCAAAGACCAACGCCTTATCCATTGGCCCACAGAGTCATCCAATTGCTAATTGAAAAATAGTACAATATATAATATTTAAATTTATTTTATTTACCGTCGAGGTGAGTAATTTATTTCAAAATCTAGAAAAAAATGTAATTTGAAGAAACAACTCAACTAGAGATTGAACCCAGAATCTCTCATTTCGTAGACCAACACCTTATCCATTGGGCCACAAAGTCATCCAGTTGCCAGTTGAAAAATAGCACAATATATAATATTTAAATTTATTTTATAGAAGTGAATTTCAAAATCTAGGAAAAAAATGTAATTGGAAGAAACGACTCTGCTGGGGATCGAACCCAGAATCTCTGGTTTCGTAGACCAGCGCCTTATCCATTGGGCCACAGAGTCATCCGATTGCTAATTGAAAAATAACACAATATATAATATTTAAATTTATTTTACTTGCGTAATTTATATAAAATATAGAAGTGAATCTCAATCACTAGAATCTCTGGTTATCCATTGTGCCAGAGTCATTCGATTGATAATTGAAAAATATAATTTTAATATTTAAATTAATTTTATTTATCTTTGACGATGAGTAATTTATATAAAATATAGAAGTAAATTTCAATCTCTAGAAAAGTATAATTGTAGAACCGACTCTGCTAAACCCAGAATTTCTGGTTTCATACACCAACGCCTTATCCATTGGGTCACAAATTCATTCATTTTCTAATTGAGAAATAAAGGTTTATATAATTATATAATTCTTATTTTTTTATAGTTTTTTTTATAAGGAAAAGAGGGAGAGAAATTCACCCCTCCAAATTTTAAAAATGTAAATAAATTTCAAGTTATGTCAATGGTAGTAAGTATTGGAATCATGTAGTTTTGTAATACATGTAAATCATAATGGTAGAGGAAGGTTAATTTTGTCTTTTCAAAATTAAAAAATATTTAGTTGGGAGATATTCCAACGACTAAGTCAAGACTACAAATACATTATTGTCGAGTTATACTAATTTTGACAATAAAAATGAAATTAAGTTTACCCATATATAAAAAAAAAAACATAATAGTTATAATTAAAAGTATATAAGTAATTCTTGTATAAAAAACAATTATACATGACCGGAAAGACTTGTATTAAAAAAACAAGTCTAAAAAAGTGAAATAAAATTAAAGATAGAAATTCAATAAAATTAAAAAAAAAACGACAAACAACACCAAAATTAAATATAAAATAAAATTCAATTATAGTGTTCAAATTTATTACAAATGAAAAAATGGCTCGGGATACAATTACAAAGCGAAATAGGAGAGACTCAAATACGAAAAATAGACTGACGCTCCAAAACGACTCCCTTTATGACCGTGCAGCTCTCGAACATTCCTCCACCTCGACTGGCAACCTATAAACACCTTTAAAAGAAAAGGGAAAGGAGCGAGTATATAAATATATTCAGTAAGCAACCTACTTGTAAGTTACCTAGTCCTAGTAAATTACCACGAGCTTTTCGTAGGGTCTAGAAAGTTCTTCCCTAACATTATTATCAAGGTGGGTTTAACTTACATATAGTAATGCCTTTTCATGTTGTCTACTCAGGTAGTCCCTTATCTCCTCTCAAGACGGGTTTACTTCTACACGCAGTAGCTTTTCATTATGTCACTGTCGTTCCCATCCCTTATCAAGGAGAGTTTGTTAGACCTTCATTAAACACATCTAACTTGTAAATGTTTGCTGAAACCACCACACCTAAATAGTGGTGAGAGTTCTCTTATTTATAATCATTTACAGAATAAGAAATATGGTAAATTACAAATAATATGGAAATAACAATAAAAGGAAAAAATAATAAATGAATACAATATATTTGCCTTTAGTAAAAGGGCAACTTTCCTTAACACCCCTCCACAAGCTGAGCGTCGGATTTGAACGAACGTGAAGCTTGGATCTGAAAAAATCAAAGAGAGGTCGAGAAATACTTTTTGTGAAGATGTCAGCAACTTGGAGATGAGAAGGTACATATTGTGTGCGAAGTTTGCCAGCGATAACAAGTTCTCGAAGGAAATCTAGTTCAACATGTTTGGCCCGCTTGTGAGAAACGGGATTTGAGCTAAAAAAAATAGCACTTTTGTTGTCACATAAGAGTAAGGGCTGCTGTGAAATAGGGACCTTGAGGTCATGCAAAAGATGCGTAACCCAAAGAAGTTCAGCAGCAGTCGTGGCAAGAGCACGATACTCAAATTCACAGCTGGAGCGTGAGACAGTAGGTTGCTTTTTGGCACTCCAAGCAACGAGATTGTTACCAAGATAAATAGAATAGCCGGATGTAGAACGACGAGTATCAGGACAACCAGCCCAGTCAGCATCCAAATAAGCGACTAGCGTACTAGGAACAGTGGATGGACGAAAGGTAAGACCAAAGTGGAGTGTTCCTTTGACATAGCGAAGAATACGTTTGACAGCAAGAAAGTGATCTGCAGTAGGGGCATGCAAGAATTGACTGACAGAATTAACAGCATATGCAATATCTGGACGCGTAATAGTCAAGTATTGAAGGGCGCCAACAAGAGATCTATAGAGAGTAGGATCAGAGAAAGGAGAACCATCAGCAGTCAGGTGTTGAGAAACAACCATGGGAGTGTGGACTGGTTTGCTATCGAGCAACTGAGCACGAGTAAGAATATCTCGAGCATATTTTAACTGACTAATAAAGAGACCATCAGGAGTGGGTGAAGCTTCAAGACCAAGAAAGTAACTGAGAGAACTCAAATCTTTGGTACCAAACTCAGAATGAAGCTTGCGAGTAAAGCTGTCAATAAGAGATGAGTTGTTGCCGGTAACAATAATGTCATCAACATAAAGAAGCAAATAGATAAGGTTAGATTGCTGATGGAAGACAAAAAGGGACGTGTCAGCGCGACTGCAAGAAAAACCAAGTGTGAGAAGAAATGAGCTAAAACGCTGAAACTAGGCGCGAGGAGCTTGCTTTAAGCCATAGAGGGCTTTCTTTAATAGAAAAACATGACTGGGAAATCGAGGATCAATATACCCAGGAGGTTGTTCCATATGGACACGTTCAATTAGAATTCCATTCAGAAAAGCATTCTTGACATCAAGTTGCCGAAGAGGCCATTTATTTGTGACTGCAATAGAAAGCACAACACGGACAGTGGTAGCTTTGACAACCGGACTGAAAGTGTCAGTGTAGTCAAGACCAGGAACCTGAGTATAACCTTTGGCAATAAGACGAGCCTTGAAACGCTCGGTGGATCCATCAGGCAAATATTTAATACGAAACACCCATTTAGAGCCCACGATGTTGGTGTTGGCAGGACGAGGAACCAAAGTCCAAGTATCATTTTGTTGTAAAGCTCGAATTTCTTCATCCATGGCAGCAACCCAAGCAGGATTCTTAGCTGCAGATTTGAATCCTTTTGGCTCAGTGGATGCAAGAAGAGCAGAAAGAAGTCCAGATGAGCCCAAAATATCAAGATTGCTGGATGACGAGTCTTGAATATACCAGCTTTGGCTCGTGTGATCATAGGATGAGAGCCCAAAGAAGAGGAATCAACAGTAGGTTCAATAGAGGTCGAATCAGAAGTCGAGGGTGGCAAAGTGGAACCTGCAAGAGAAGTATCAACCTGCACAGACTAATCCACAAGGTCAGAACAAATATCACACGGGGATGAACTGGATCTAGGAATGTGCGAAGATGAAGTGGTAGGGAGGGATGAATCGATATGATAAAGATGTGGTTCCAAGAAATTTGAAATAGGAAGAGAGGAAAGAGGTTGGGCCTGGGAGCTAGGGATAGCAGGAAAGTGAGTTTCATCAAATTGAGCATGGCGGGTGATATATAGCTTAGTAGTGGCGGGATCAAGACAGCGGAACCCTTTATGAGCAGGACTATAACCCAAAAAAATACAAGGAATGCTGCGGGGAGAAAGCTTGTTAGGCATATAATCACGCAAGTAAGGATAAACACGACAACCAAAAGGATGAAAATTGTCATAATGTGGAGAGTAGCCATACAGGAGTTCAAATGGTGACTTACCTCCAAGAAGTGGAGTGGGCAACCGGTTGATAATATAAGCTGCAGTGCTGAAGGCGTCAACCCAAAAACAAGGAGAAAGATGAGAGTGAAAGAGAAGGGCCAAGCCAGTCTCAGTCACATGACGATGTTTTCTCTCAGCACGTCCATTTTGAGTAGGTGTATATGGACAAGAGAGTTGATGGTGGATGCCAGAATTACGTAAATGAGTTTTGAAACAAGTGCTAGTAAATTCGGTACCTCCATCGCTTTGAAATACCTTGATTCGAGAAGAATGTTGATTTTCCACAAATTTTTGAAATTGAAGAAAAATATCAAAGAAATCAGATTTAAATTTTAAAGGTTAGAGCCAAGTGAATAGAGAATAATCATCAATAAAAATAACATAGTAAAGAAAACCCGAATTTGATTTGACGGGGGAAGGACCCTAAAGATCACAATGAATAAGATCTAATACATGAGACGACCTACGTTCATTGCGAGAATAAGGCAATCGATGACTTTTCGCAAGCTGACAAGTATTACATAGTGATGGAGAAGGCAATAAAGACGTAAGAGAAAGATGACCTTTTTTATTTAAAAAAGAAATAACAGAATGATTCACATGACCAAGGCGAGCATGCCATAAATCATATGAAGCACGTAAAGATTTGTTTCTAAGAACTGAAATAAAAGCAGAGTTGCCGCGCTCCAGCACATATAGCCCTCCATCTCTTTTACCGGTTGCCACCACCCTTCCTGTTTGACGATTCTGGATAGTAATAAGATTATTAGTAAATGTAACGGAGAGAGGAAAATCAGACGTTAATTTACTGGTTGAAAGAAGATTTTTAGTGAGATGAGGGACAACCAAGACATCTAATAAGTGAATATTTGGAACAGGAGAAAGAGTACCGGTGTGGGTAATGGGTAGGGATGCACCATTTCCTACGATCACAGAGTCCTTACCCGTGTAATTTTTAGACTGATCCAAAATAGATGGGTCGGCAGTCATATGGGCCGAAGCCCCAGTGTCCAGAAACCAATCAGCAGCATCGGGTCCAGATATAGAACATGACGTGTTGAAGGCTTCAGCAAGGTGAGCATGAGAAGAATCAGGTCGAACATACCGTTGGTTGCAGCGGTCAGCATAATGGCCCTCTTTGCGGCATATTTGGCAGTGAGGTGGTCGACGACCCTGACCTGAGTGGGTTCGTCCTCGATTGGAAGAGTTGTTTTTGTAAGAATAAGAACGACCTCGCTGGTTGCTAGAGGAAGTAGGGTGGCTTCCATGGGTGTGACCACGATTAGTGGCTGTTAATGCTATAGGAGTGGAGTCATAGGACTCAAGGGAGCGCTGGAACAACTCAAAACTTTCAGCTTTAGAGACTAAATCTGCAAAACATGGGATAGGGGTGAGAGCCATCTGAGTAGTAGAAAAAGCTGAAAATTCAATGCCAAGTCCACGAAGGAACCAGTGCACTTTATCAATGTCCTCGACGGGTCTGCCAATGGCATGAAGTTGGTCACAAATTGTTTTGAAGGCACGAACATACTCAGCAACAGGTTTGGTGCCACGTTTCATCAGCTGCAAGTCATCTTTGAGTCTCAGTTCACGAGCTTTCGAATGATGGCCGAACGTAGTTTCCAACGCAAGCCAAACATCACGTGCAGTGGAGAGACCAACGACAACAACAATGGCTTCCTCGGTGAGAGAGGAGAGCAGGAGACAGAGAAGTCGTTTATCGGCTGCCCTCCATGCCAAATATTTGGGGTTGAGTGTTGAGGAGGTTTCTAGTTCAAAGCGAGGTGGTGGAACCATAGTTCCATCAACATAGCCCAGCATGTCTTGACTCTCAAGGAGGGGGAGAAGTTGGGTTTTCCAAAGAAGATAATTGGAGGAAGAAAGTTTGATGGTGATCATATGGATTAGAGTGATGAAAGGAAGAAGATGATAAGAGGATTCGGAAGTCATAGAGAAGAAAGGATGAGGGTTGTTAAACCGAAAAGGCTCTGATACCATGTAAATGTTTGCTTAAACCACCACACTTAAATAGTGGTGAGAGTTCTCTTATTTATAATCATTTACATAATAAGAAATATGGTAAATTACAAATAATATGGAAATAACAATAAAAGGAAAAAATAATAAATGAATACAATATATTTGCTTTTAATAAAAAGGCAAATATGGTAAGCCGTAATATAAGGCAAATATCTACATATTTACCTTATAATAAACGGTCAACTTTCCTTAACATGACTTAATATTTTTCGTCCAAAAAGGAAAGAGGAATACTTTAACTTTGTGACGTGGCATTAGTGGACAGCAAAGGAGTGGTTGCACCTAACTAATAATTACTAACTTAATAATTAAGTATTACTTGTCTGTAGTATCCTTTAGCTGCTCCTTTCCATATTCCCTATTTAAAAAAAGATTTTTCTATTTAAAAAAATATTTTTAAATTTTTACAAATTAAGTAGACATCTTTACTTCAACTGAGATCTCACATCCATTGAAGAGAAGAACAAATCATGAGTGTAAAAATCGTAGCAGACGCATTTCAAAAACTTTGAAAGAAAAATCGAAAAAGAAAGCCTAAAAAGGACAATATCTGCTAGCAGTGGGTTTGGACCGTTACAAATGGTATCAGAGACAGACACTAAGCGATGTGCCAACGAGGAGGTTGAGCCCTGAAGGAGGTGGACACGAGGCAGTGTGCTAGCAAGGACGTTAGGCCCTGAAAGAGGTGGATTGGGGGTCCCAAATTAATGAAACATTCTGTATAAGGGTGTGGAAACGTATACGTAGCGTATGAATTTTAAAATTTTTGACGAAAACTCTGGAAAGAAAAACTCAAAAGGACAATATAGTAATTACACCACTTAAACCTATATTTGTAATGTATTAATTCTAACTTGAATAAGAAACGTGTGCCTTTGAAGGAGTCAACGTAGACCATAAGTTTGAATGGGTCAAAGTAAGCTTGCGAAAGTGGAACCTCAATTATTGTACTACGCTTTACTTACAAGACTTTCCCTTTTTTGATTTATATATTACTCTCATTTCATAGACTCTGAAAGCAACCAAGAGAGTGAGATTGAAATACAGTGAGAATGGAGCAAGATCTCAAAGATCCCACGCCCTCCTTCAATGGTATTCCTGATGATGCTGCACAAAGTCAAGAAATTAGAATTGTGGTGCAGTCTGAGGGTGACGCCTTTCAACAAACGCCCCTCCATCTTGCTTCAGAAAATGGAGACATGGACACCGTTCGAGCTTTGTTGGAGAACAACACGAGTGCTTGCTTGGTTTACGATAACGACGGGTTGATTCCTCTCCATTATGCAGTAACTAATGGACAAGTCGAGATCATGAAAGAGCTTATCAATGCAAACCCACAATCTATTTGGATGAAGCTTAAAGATGGTCGAACTGTCTTACATCTATGTGTAGAAAGTGATCATTTAGAGGGTATAAAGCTGCTTATTGAAACATTTATGAATCGTCACGAAGGCTTCCTAAACACAACTGATGACAAAGGAAACACTATTTTGGATCTATCAATCAAGCTCAGACAAAGGGAGGTAAGTAATTAGAAAAAACTCCAAATGAGCTTTCCTTCATTTTGTTAAAAAATATTTAGTACTGAATTATAGTTTACCGTATATATATCATATTTGATCTTTTATTATAAGATAAATATCTCGATATTTTCCTCCATTACGGCTTACCATAGGTATCATATTTGCAATGCAAATATGTTGTATCCATTTATTGTTATTTCCATATCTTTGTAATTTATTTGATTATCCAAGTGATTATAAATAGAGAATTTTCACACCATTTAAGTTGGGTGGTTTTAGCAAATATTCTTACCATTAAACGGATGTGCAATAAAAAAATTTCTAACTTTTATTTTAATGCAGATGGTAGGATATTTACTCTCGCTTCGTGAAGTAAAAACTAGAATAAGCACTAAAAACTTTGCTGCTTCAAATGTTAGAAAAAGAAGTCTAGCATCTCAAAATTCCAAAAAACAAAGACAAGAATCTGCATCATTTAGAATAGGGCGGTGGAAGACATGGAGGAAGAAATTGAAATACAAAGGAGATTGGGTTCAAGAAGTGCAAGGGACAATGATGTTGGTGGCTACAGTAATTGCAACTGTGACTTTTCAAGCCGGGGTGAACCCGGCAGGCGGTGTTTGGCAACAAGACACTGAATACAATTCCAAAAACTATGAAGAGGAATATTATTATATGAGCTCGAGTGCAACTTTGAAAAATGGGACAATTCTCCCGGCGGGAAGTGCAATTATGGCATACCGACAACCAGTACAGTACTTGATTTACTCAATGGCAAACGTGGTCTCATTCATGGCTTCTGTGGGCGTGATTCTGCTGATCATAAGTCGAGTTCCACTAAAAAATAGGATTTGTAGTTGGGTGTTAGTGTTGGCCATGTGTGCGGCAGTAGTGTTCTTAGCATTGGCGTTTCTACAAGGATTTTTCATGGTTAACCTCAAGCCTCTCAACAATCTTGCTGCAGGCTTTGGATATTCATTAGCATTATACTTTTTGTTCGGGTTGGTTGGGCTAGTTGGTTTATTCCACGTTGTTCGTTTTCTTGTTTGGGTGGTCAATCGCTTATGCTGCTTGTTCCACTTCTAAACTTAAAGTCCACACCTTCAAGTGCACATCTTAAATATTATATAAATTTAACTAGATTATTTCAATACTATATTATTCATGTATATGTTCTTATTTTGTTTCGAAATTGTGTACATCATATTATAAATATCTCAAAAGATAACAAGGGGATTGGAAAACCTATATTGATCATTATTCCCTATATTTTCATATATAAATGAATGATACTCTAAGTTATTTTTATTCCATTTTATGAAAGTGTTGTTCCATACACCAAGACTCATAAAACTTTGAATGATATCACCAATAAAGTAAAGCCTCTAGATTCAACTTGCTTTGCAAATATTGTCTTAAATTTGCTTTGATGTAGAGTGCACATTGTTTGAATTTTGTTACATTTGGTACCATGAAAAGCTGACTTTTTATTTATGGTGTTGTCTATTTTGGACCTAAAAGCTGGACCCTTGGTGATAATTTGAAAACTTTGATGGGTATTTCGCTCATATCTAGGGTGTACATTCAATCCGGCAATCCGGCAACCCAGACCAACCCAACCCGGACCAATCCAACCCGGACTATAAGGGTTGAGTTGGGTTGGATTAGCATTTCGAGTAGAGTTGAGTTCATTTTTCTGAACCCAAACTGAATCGGTTCGGTTTCGGTTTCGTGGGACAAAACCTTCGAGTTGACCAAAACTTTTGGGTTTGGTTGGGTTGGGTTGGGTTACCAATCCAACCAACCCGAACTTTTGGGTTGGGTCAAAAAAACCCCTCAACCCAACCCAACTCGAACCATGTACACCCCTACTCATATCCATTGCATCTTTTGTGTGATTTATATAGATATGTAGATGTCACGTCTCATTGCTTTCCTTCTCTGTCCCAATGACTCCCTCCTAATTTTCGACGACTTTTAATTTCAATAGAACGAAATTCAAGATTTCAAAATGAATCAAATCAATTGAAATGAGAACATTGTTATTTATTAGGAGTTATTTGGAATAGAAATTATTGATACGAATTACGTAATTGAGTAGTCTAGACACCTTATTAGTCTATATTATAATTATAAAGATATCTTTTTTTTTTTCATATTTTTTTAAACTAATTAAAAAATGTATTTCTATGTCAATATAAAATTACTCATATGCACTATTCTTATTTGTAACTAATTGAAATACATTACTACATTAAATGTCAATATACACAATTATACTTTTGGTTCTTGAATTTTAAGTTTGATATATTCTAATGATAGTTTTCAAAAATGATATTTTAACTCTTAAATTTGATTTTAGTAGCATTAGTTAGAATAACATAACGACTCACACCTTCGATTTAGATGAATACAAATAACGAGAGAGAGAAAATGCAAAGAAAAATATTGATAGAAGTTTATATTAATATTTTCAAGTATGTACCGTAACAGAGAATGCAAGAACGCACAAAGTACAATTTCACACGGCATAACTTAGAGGATATATATATATATATATATATATATATAATTGAGTTTATAACTTTAGATACAATTATCTACCATATATCTTCATTGGACAAGACCAATTAAGGTTTTGTACAACCTCTACTAAGATTATTTGCACCCTATATCTTCTCTAAACACATCATCTTCTTCCACTAACTTGCGAGTAAAATGATAACATCTTATGATGTGTTTTGTCTTTGAATGATAGACCAGGTTGTTCACCAATTGAATGACATTTTGACTATCTACATTAAGAATCTTCTCACGCTACTTTTTGCCTAATTCTTCTAGATAATCTATTATCCACATCATCTCCTTTTCAACTTGAGCTATTGCCACGTACTAACCCTCAGTATATGAAAGAGCAACACAATTTTGAAGCCTAGACATCAAACTCATCCCATCATCCATGACTTTCTTCCACTTGGTTGTATCCTCCCACTCTAGGGCCCCATCAAAGGAATCTTGTTTCCCTTCATCGGTCAGCAACAAATATTGTAATGGAGATGAATACCTATCTAGTAGTTTGATGGTTTTGGATGATTTTTCTCAATATTTGCTCAGGTGTCATTTGTTGATATGAAATAAGATGTCTCAATCATGCCACAAAAACTTCATGGTAGAGGATAAGATTGTACCATACATGTTTGGATGTAGGGAGGTTTCATTTTAATTTTCAATTTTAATGTATTATTTTTAAGGTTTTAAGTTACAATTAGTGGGTAGTAATTATGGTATTGATGAGCATGAGAGTTCCAACATTTCAATTGATGATAGGTTAATTTAAGGTTTATTTTTAAGACTATAAATAATCATTCACGTTGTTGGTCTAGTATGAAGATTTTAGATATTAAAATGAAGTTTTCATATTATGCTTCTTAAGCCATGAGCTTGTTCCTTTGTATTTCTTGTGTTTAGATTTGCATGCTACAATCATTCAAGTAGTCTTGATCAAGCTATCTTGTGGAGTAATTCGAATCACAAATTTAGAAACGAGTTTTCTTTACTCTTGATTTTGATCATCAAGGTAATTTGTTTCAAAACATTCCCTTGGGTTGATTCCTTATCGTTTTTGGGTTCTTAGATAGTTCAGATCTAAAGATTTTGTTATTTAACAAGGTTATTAGATCGAATTCCATAAGTTTCGTAACATTTAGTACAAAGTTTTAGATTCTAGGTCGGATATATGTTTATGTTATTGTTTATTTCTTATTTTTCATTCCGAAATTTTCTTATTCTTTTTCATTTCTTCATATTGTGTCAATCATCTAAAACATCTAAAGCAAAAAAGTGTCATTTTTGTTATTCTTTTCATATATATATATATATATATATATTTGTCTTTTATGTTATTATAAATCTTGTCTTATTCTACAACTTTGTATTTTATAAAATCATAGAAATTTAGGTTTCATAAAGGAAAAAATATGTTCTTTGTGAGAGGAAAAATTCCTTTTCTTGTCCATTTGCATTCTTTGCAACATGTCACAAAAGAAAATCAGCCAAATCTATATATGCTTCATCAAGCACAAAGATGTGAGAACCATGGTAATAATGATCGATTTTGGATAGCTTTTCAACAAAATTTTGATGGAATCGATCGATCTATGAAATACATGTCTAAATTACGTCAAGAGATGAATTTGCACAATCAAATAAAAGAGAAAGACAAATAGTACAACCCATTAAAAAAGAACAAGATTGTCTTTTCTGCTAGACAATGTTTCAAATGATGATATTGTTACTGATGACGTGAAGACCAACAAAGATAATATGTAAATATATGTTGCTCTATGTCCATTAGAAACAAAAGATGAATTATGTTACTCGAGTTTGTCTGAATTTGTGAGGAGAACAACGTTGTGTTGTGTATATGAAATGACAAATACACAAAATCCAAAGGACTTTCTTTTAAGATTCCTTCCACTCAATCGCATAAGCTCATAGTTAGGATTTTGTGCTAAAAATAGGTAGACATGGGCTAATGTCATGTGTTAATCCATTTATTTATTTTATTTTTATTCTTGTAAGGTATTACACATTTTTCATTGTCTATGCGTTTTGTCCGTGAAGTGAATAAGGAACTCAGTTTTCAGGTGCCTTAAATCTCACATCACAGTCTGAGAATGTTTGCTTGATCCACCACACTTAAATGGTGTGAAAGTTGTGAAAGTTATCTTATTTATAATCAAATAAATTATAAAGATATAGAAAGAGTAATAAATGAAAATAACAATAAATAGAAACATACCTATTGTAAGAGGGATATTTGCCTTAAAATAAAATATGAAATATGATATATATGGTAAACTATAATTTAGTACTAAATATCCTTAACAATACCAATAAGGTACATCTTTTCATTTTCGGTGGCTTAATCTTAGGAACTATATGGTTAAGCATGCTTTACTTGGAGCAATTCAGTTTATGTTGGGTGACCTTTTAGAATTTTTCGTGAGATGCATGTGAATGAGAACCAAGCATGCTAGAATAATTTATATTGGTCTAAGATAATAGTCTTCACTCTTAGAAGCGAGGAGTAAGTAAAGTGACCATGTCATAGGAGATGTATGAGAATGTCAAGGCCATTAGGTGCCAAATATGGATTTCAAATCCTAGGCATGTAGCGTTACAAATGGTATAAAAGCAGTATCTCTTCTAATAAGATGTGGTTCGGGGATGAATCAAGTCGGAATATGTTGGGCATGTGACACCTGAGTAAAGGAAAGATACATGAATGAACCGAGACCATATTTGAATGAGAGAGATCTTAATGATAAGATATCTAAGAAAAGCTTAAAAGAATTGCACAAGTCAGTGTCTATATAAACAAGGTGCACTTTCCTTTCCGGTGACTAAATCATAGGAACTCCTAAGAATTTTCCTCCGAAAGGTTTCCACATGACCATAATTATTTATATTTATGAATTTGTAAATTGATTGGATTCTCAATTTTCAAATATATTGAATTTTTTTTTGGTGAGAAGGACATGGTTTGAATGTTCGTCCAAAGAAAAACTTTATTCAACCCCAAATTTCTAGATTACAATTAAAGTTCATAAAAAGACCAATGCATTTACCCATTTTACGTCCGAGGAAGAAAAAGGAATACCTTGACTTTGTGGCGTGACATTAATGGATGAAAAAGAGTGATTGTATTATCATTCATGTTAAGGATTCGGATAAATACTTCCGATTCAGATTCGGTACCTCCAACATTCTGATATATCTCCTACGACATGATCATGTTATTTATTCATCGTTTCTAAGATTGAAGACAACGAGTTTTTTCAACATGCTTTGCGACATGATCATGTTACTTATTCATCGTTTCTACGATTGAAGATGACCTATTCCCACAAACCAACACAAGCCATTCCAACATGTTTTGTTCTCACTCACATACATCTCTTAGGAAAATTCTGAAAATGTCACCCAAAATAAAATTACTTCAAGTAAAACATGCTTAACTATAGAGTTCTTATAATTGAACCTCATTTGAGCTTGTTGTGAGATCCCACATCGATTGGAGAGGAGAACGAAACACCCTATATAAGGTTGTAGAAACCAATCCCTAACAGACGCATTTTAAAACCTTGAGAGGAAGCTCGAAAGGAAAAGTCCAAAGAAGACAATATCTATTAGTGGTGGACTTGGGCCATTAAACTTTTCTTAGTTATCCTATCTTCATGATCGCTCTCATTTAGAATTGACCTCAGTTGATTCATGTATCTCTTTTTTATTTCGGTACCATAGATTTCACCTAACTAAAACATACAAATAAAAAAGCTATTTTTTTTCTATATTTAAAGTTGCTTGTAATAAATATTTCTTCATAATAACTATAAAAAAATAGGTAAATTAATCAAACAATTTTATGCTTGAGAGCAAAGAAATTAGCTTCTACAAATTGCTGTTTTAAATTCCTTGGACTCTAATTTTTATTGGCTATTGAATAAGTTTGGATTTATAAATATTTAATGCATAGGAAAATTTGAAGTTTGAATAATGGGGAAGAAATTAAAAGCAAAACCAACCTCCACGACTTTGATTCAAGACGACCCAAATATGGTTTTGGTTAGTACATCAAAGACTTTTTCAAAACACCACGGTAATTCTAATTTATTGGCAAAGAGACAAAGAAATGGATTCATCATTCAATTTGAATCACTTCAAGAACGAGAAAAAGAACTACTACACCCTTCTGCATTTAGTTTCCGGTCGAAAAAATGTAAACTCTTTTAAGTATTTGACTTGTTTTGCTCAAGGTTAGAGATGTTCATAAGGTAAGGACAGAGAAAGTTTCTCCGTCTCTGTTTGTTATTTCGATTCCAAATCTCGCAAAAAAAAAGTAATTAATTTTTGTGAGGATCTCGATATGATGATGTAATGATGTTATACGATGACTTGATGATGTTAGATAATATGATATGATAATGTTATATGATGATGTGATGATGTTATAGGATGATGTGATAATGTACATGATGTTGACATGATGATGATGATGCATAATAATAAGATGATGCGAGACGTATGATGATGAAATGACTTAATATGATGATGTTTCATATTAAGATGGTGCATGTATTAAATGTCACGATGCATTATGACAACGAGTTTTCAAAGACACAACCCTAATTAATGTTAAGGACGATGAATGTATGAAGGTCAATGCGTGCATGTTACTAGAGTAATGTGTGAACGGTGTATAGGGTTGTGTCATAAAGATGATTTAAAGATGAAAACTATAGGGACTTTATGCATTTTGTGTGTTTATATACATCAGGATACTTCTCCATTTATGACGATGAGTACGGATGCATACACTATGATTAAAAATGGTCATGCCTCGCATGAAACTTAGGGGTCTACTGACATTTGGACGTCGCTACGGACAACTAGCTTGACTATGATCGGTCCAGGGGGTGCGAATCACCTGGAGACCCACACTTGCACGTGTGGGTCATGTATAGGGAAGTACTACACATTCATTTTTTTCCGAACTGGAGACTCCAGTTTTTAAATAATAAGTCCCTAGATCATGAGTTGCATATGTTTGCATTCTCTGACTCCAATAGTGGAGTCACTTACTGCATATTTTTTTTAAAATACTCAAACCGTGGTACTTCTTTTCAGGTAAAGGCAAGACATCCTTGTACTGCTAACAACGACATCGTTTTTCGAGACCATAATCAAGTATGGTTAGAGGGATCTCATGGTATATTTTGAACTTTGATTACTTTGGGTTTAATGTGTTTATTTGAATCCAAATTCACCCATAATCAAGTATGGTTAATTAGGTGTGGCTTGTATCTTTATTTCACAATAACCTAATAATTTTGACGGGATCCCGTTAACAAAGAATTTGATTCTCAAACGACCATCAATATCTTTATTGCACAATAACAATTAAAATTTTGCACCACCTCAATTTTCCAACATCAACACATTTTGTCAACATGTATGCTAAATTTTTTGCACCCTCTATCTTCTCTAAACACATCACCTTATTCCACTAACTTGCGAGTGAAATGATATCATCTTCTGATGTGTTTTGTATTTGAATGATAGACTAGGTTCTTCACCAACTGAATGACACTTTGACTATCTATATAAAGAATCATCTCGCTACTTCTTGCATAATAATTCTAGATAGTCTATCATTCATGTCATCTCGTTTCCAACTTCAGCTATTGCAACGTACTAAATCGTAGTAGATTAAATAGCAACACCATTCTGAAGCCTAGATATCCAACTCATCCCATTATCCTTGAGTTGCTCCACTTAGTTGTATCCTTCAACTATAGGGTCTCATCAAAGAACTCTAGTTCCCCTTTATCAGTTAGCAACCATGAGTGTAATGAAAGTGAATACCTATATGATACTCTAATTGTTCTGGATGATCTTCTCAACATCTGCTCATGTGTAACGACCCTAAATTTTCTACTTAACCTAAGGTTGCTACTGTAAACATATCATCAACATTTAATGCAGAATTAACTTTCTTGAAACTTTATAATAACTTAAACTTTAGTCTTGAATGCTTCGATTAATGCCTTGAAATAAACTAATACAAATTGAAATAAAACGAAAAACAATACAAAATGAAATGCCCTCTACTAGCATATATGCTACTAAATGGAAATGCAACTTAACCTATACTAACCTATAGTCTACTACAATTAAAAATATGAAACTATCCTAAGCATGTGCCACAGTCTTGAGATTGCGATGCCACTGTCAGCCTTACATAGGTGCCTTGTGATATGAACCAAGAGACATCAATCATACAATATACTTCAATGAATATGTGCGAAAATGTTGTTGAATCATCAAAAGATATTTCAATTCATGCCATCTTGAACAACAATGGAGATTCATTGTTATAAATTTTGGGTGGATCACAATTTAGAGTAATTGTATTTCATTTATGTATTTTAAGACTTTTTATTTACATATTGCTAATTATAGTCATAAAAGTATATCATGCAAGACAACCCTCATTCATTCCACACATATTATACTCGATAATATGCGTGCATAAACTCTCATAAAATCATTTCATTCATAGCCTAACTTTTAAATCATAGCTTACGGGTTGTGCATCGTAAAATTTCTTATTTCAAAACACATCATAGCATGTCATAACGTATTATGGCCGAACACAATCATATCATAGTACATCATGACATCTCATAACATAAAATAATTAATCGAAACATAATTTGACATTTCATTTATACCATAATGGTATTTAGCATATCATATAGGGACACATATCATAACATCAAACATATCAACATATCACACATATGACACGTGTAGGGCCATTGGACACGTGTCATCATACATAAAACAATTCTTTCAAACCAAACTGATAGTAGAACCACTTACTTGGTTGGCTTAGGTCGGAGTTACTAATTATTCTTTGTTCGAGCCTGAATTTGCTCCTCAAGTTCCAATTCAACCTCAAATCCATCATCTCAATGATATCAATTAAAACAAAATGACGGTAAAGATCAGCCACCTTGTAGTCCAATTATTGAGGATAAATAAATATCTCAACATATCTATTTTTTTTTTTTGTTTCCAACTCAACTTTATGGTTTTTAAAATTAAAAATCATGTAAGGTTGGTTTCATATAATTTTAATTATTCTCAGAATTAATAGATTCATATTTGTAATGACTTTAAAACAATAGGTTAAAGTTTATTGAGTATTTAATAAAAAATTTATTCTTCCCTTTAGATTAATATTTTTCCTGTGTTTAATGAATACAATGCCTACTAACCATTTATTAGATACTATAATTTTATAATATATTTAGAAATTATTTATGTAAATTAAAAGATATATATAAAAGATGAAACTTTTTTTAAAAAATTTACTTAAGGATAACTATCATTTTATTAGTTTCATGTAGCTCTACATTTCTGGTCTACATCTCCGACGTATGAGTATTTGTCCATATTTACCTCAACCACTACTAATATACAACCATATTTACTTAAGTTATATTCATTGGATTGAGTACTCTAAATAATTGTCTCCACTAAACTCTACTAAATTTGTCTAAATTTCAAGTTTTGTTTAGCCGAAGGAACCTATAACCTAATTAACTGCTCCAATACCAATCACAACAGATATTATCTGCTTTGATCCATTACGTATTGTCATCCTCGTAATTTTAAAACATGTCTTCGGGAGGAGGTTTCTATACTTTTACAATGATTATAATGAATACTTTGTTCCCTCTCTATGTGATTGTGAGATCTCACAAACACTTAGGACATGGTTTTCTTCTTTTCAATTTTCTTTCATTTTTTTCTCAATTTTTTATTTATTTTTCTTTTGGTTTTGAAAATTACAGGCACGTTATTCTTTTATTTATTATTGACTCGTATAAAAAAAAAAAGAGTATAAGTCTACTCGTCGTATCTATTTAACACTGGTATGAAAAAAAATTAAAAAATTATGTAGTCAAATCAACAACGCAACTGATACTTTTTTTAATATATTGTTTTCTCCATGACGATGTATCATATTATTTTAATATTTGTTGCATACGTTATTCTTTTTTATTTATTATTATTCCGTAGAAAAAAAAGAATGAGTATAATCATCTGTTTGATTATTGAATGAACAAGACTTTTAAAAATCACGTAGTGAAATCAACTAGAAATTTATCTATCCATGTACTCTTGCCAGCTTGTATCAATTAAAACCATAAAATAGTATTTGTACAAATTTCATGAATTAACTTATACTCTCTATTGGAATTTTGTTTTAAAAATGTTAATGCATCAAACCTTTTTAACTACAAAATAAATTCGATAACTATATATATATATATATATTAACGTTTTTTTAATTTACTTGTCTTCCTCTATTTTTATGTGATCAAATTTTTGTTGTAGAATAATTTTATTCAAGTGATTTTGAGTTGGTATTATATGAAGTCAAAGTGAAAAGTGTAATAAATAATTTAAAAGGTCTAAGTTCACTCCGTTATAAAAATTTAGACGGAACCAGTCACTATACTGAAATTGAGACATGACCGCGACTATTCAAGAACTCTGTATTCGCCTTTGCTCCTTCAAAGGACGATTTTCAACTGAGTCTTGACTTCTAAAAAAATGCCACCACTCCAACTCCAAAAGTCTAATTCCATATTGGTTGTCAACTTAGTTATGGGTCTATGGCCACATATGATGTTCCAAAATGTCTATATAAAATTATTCTTCCTTAAATTTGAGTTTATATTAAACAATCCTTTTATAAGCTACACATCTTCTATGACATAATAAACTATGATATTGTTGAAAAAATATATAATTAGTTTACTTAGACTCGCAAACTTGGGGCCTCATTCGTGTACTATGGTTTATCACAATATGTATATATTAGTCTTTGCATAGTAATTGGGAGCAAGAGAACTGGATTAAGAAAGAGATAATAATGGAGGAGACTCACCACCATTGCACGCCCTCTTTCAATGCTATTCCTCATGATGCTCCACAAAATCAAGATATTAGAATTGTGATGCAGTCTGAGGTTCATGCCTTTCCACCAACACGAGTGCTTGCTTGGTTTACGATAACAACGGGTTCATTCCTCTCCATTATGCAGTAATTAATGGACAAATCGAGATCATGAACGAGCTTATCAATGCAAGACCACAATCTATTTGGATGAAGCTCAACGATGGTCGAACTGTTTTACATTTATGTGTAGAAAGTAACCATTTAGAAGGGATAAAGCTGCTTATTGAAACATATATGAATCGTCATGAAGGCTTCCTGAACACAACCGATGACAAAGGAAACACTATTTTGGATCTATCAATCAATCTCAGACAAAGTGAGGTAAGTAATTAGAGATAACTCCAAATGATTTTTCATTATACAATAAAAAAAACTTTTCTTGAACTGTTTTTTTTGGCAGATGGTAGGATATTTACTCTCACTTTCTGAAGTAAAAACTAGAATAAGCACTACAAACTTTACCGCTTCAAATGTCAGAAAAGGAAGTTTAGAATCTCGAAATTCTAAAAAACAAAGACGAGAATCTGCGTCATTTAAAATAGGGCGGTGGAAGACATGGAGGAAGAAATTGAAATACAAAGGAGATTGGGTTCAAGAAGTGCAAGGGACAATGATGTTGGTGGCTACAGTAATTGCAACTGTGACTTTTCAAGCCGGGGTGAACCCGGCAGGCGGTGTTTGGCAACAAGACACTGAATACAACGACTCACACATTAAATCAGCTTTTATGGGTCATGTACCAACTCTCTGCTGGGGATCGAACTCAAAATCTCTGATTTCATAGACCAGCGCCTTATCCATTGGGCCACAGAGTCATCAATACATATATCATTTTTATTTATTCTCTGAAAATAGATAGATTTTCTAAAATCTTTTTGGCTTGTAAGCTATTTGGTAGCTTTAATGTGTGAGCTATACCTAAAATAAGTTTTATGGGTCAAGTATCGACTCTACTGGGGATCAAACCCAGAACCTTTGGTTTCGTAAACCAGCGCCTTATCTATTGGGCCACAAAGTCCTCAATACATATATTATTTTGATTTATTCTCCAATTTTCAAAATGTATATTCAAATTTAGTTGTAAATCTTAATTAAATGTTTGAAAATAAATAGATAGAGGTTTTAAAACCGGACCCTACCAAAAAAAAATTTCTCTTGTATGAGCTAACTAAATCAACCTTATGGGTCATGTACCGACTCTGTTGGGGATGTAGTCCAGCGCCTTATCCATTGGGTCGTAGAGTCATATTTAAAATAAAATAGATAGATGTTTTAAAATAGGACCCTACAAATTTTTTTGTCTTGTACGCTATTTGGTCAAATAGCTTTTATAATGTGTGAGCTAACTAAATCAACCTTATGGGTCATGTACCGACTTTGTTGGAGATCGAACCCAAAATCTCTAATTTCGTAGATCAACGCTTTATCCATTGGACTACAAATTTTTCAAAATGTATATTCAAAATGAATTGTAAATCTTAATTAAATGTTTGAATAATAAATAGATAGATGTTTTAAAACCCTTCCATACCCAATTTTTTTTTTTTTTTTTGTCTCGTATGCTATCTGGTTGCTTTTAATGTGTGAGCTAAACAAGTTTTGTGGGTCATGTACCTACTCTAAAGGTCAAACCTAGAGTCTTTGGTTTCGTAGACCAACACCTCATCCATTGGGCCAGATTCTTAAATACATCTGTTGTTTTTATTTAATTACATTTTCTTTTATTATTATTTATTTGAAAATAAATAGATAGATGTTTTAAAAGCGGACCCTAACCATTTTTTGTCTAGTACGCTACTATACTAGTTTTATGGATCATGTACCAACTCTGCTTGTGAATTTTTTATCAAGCACTATAATTGGCGAAATAGGAGCGAGCTTGTGAATTTTTTTGAGGAAGAGATAGAGGAAGAGGAAGAGGTAGATATTCATTTAACAAAGCTACAGTTGAGTATTATAAGTGTCATCAGTTAGGACATCTTAGATATGAATGTCCTAAATGGGAGAAGGAATCAAATTGTGTTGATCTTGAGGAGAAGGAAGAAATGTTGTTGATGCCATATGTGGAGCTTAATCAATTCATGAAGGAAAATATTTGGTTCCTTAATTCAGAGTGTAGAAATCATGTGTACAAACAATGAATGATTATCATATCTTGATAAGGAATTTTGACAATCTGTGAAACTTGGAAATAATTTCAAGATGGTTGTGTTGGGAAAAGGTAACATTAAGTTGCAAATTATTGGACTCACTCAAATAATCACTAATGTTTTCTATATACCTAAGTTGAAAAATAACCTATCAAGTGTCGAAGAATTGCAAGAAAGAGGTGTATCAATTTTAATACAACATGGAGAATGCAAAATCTATCATCCCAAGAAGAGGCTTATTATGCAAACAAGATGTTCACATTACTTGCAAGAATCATGCCAAAACCCCCCTCACTTGCTTCATGGGCATCTAGCTTTCAAGAGTTTAAAAACATTGCAACATAACCAAATGGTGAGAGGGTTATCCAAGTGGAAGGCATCATCTAAAATATGCATTGATTGCATGGTGGGAAAGCAACATAATGATGCATTTCCAAAGAGAAGTTTATAGAGAGTAAAAACAAATGCTGCACTTAGTACCTATAGACATCTATGGACCCATAAAATTTCTTTCCAATAGTAAAAAGAGATATTACATAAGTTATGATTATAGCTACAAGGTGTGTATATTTTCTTATTGAAAAATTTGAAACCTTTACTATCTTCAAGAATTATAAAGTCTTGTTGAGAAAAAGACTAAAGATTTTATTTGTTGTATGTGCATAGATAGGGGTGGAGAGTTCACCTCTCACGAATTCAATATTTTTTGCAAAATTAGTGGTATCAGTAGGCAACTTACTATAGCCTACATTACCCAACAAAATGGAGTAGTTTAGCGCAAAAACAAAACAATCATGAACATGGTTAGAAGTATATTATCAGAGAAACAAGTTCCAAAGAATTTTTAGACATGAGTAGTAAATTAGACACTGCATGTGCTCAACAGAAGTCCTACCGTAGTAGTGGAAGATATGACTCTTAAGGAGGTTTGTCGATGTAAAATCTAATGTTGATTATTTTCGAAATTTAAACACAATTATAATGCGTGTAGTATATATATATATATATATATATTATGATACATGACGTACTTGATACGCTTGATGCACTTGATGGCAATATGATGAGTATGATGATTGTATGATGTTTATCTTAATATGACGATGTTTTCCATATTGAGCATGTTGTATGATGATGAGTGTCATATTACATCATGTCGATAGACCAACATAGGACACAACCTTAGGAGCATGAAAACGATGTTAATATAAATATCAAACGAGCATGTGTTACATATGTAACAAAGAGATGGGACTAGAGGGTTGTGTCCGAAGAGACGTTATGATGGTATTTATAGGGACCTCATGCATGTTGTATGTTCATAAGAGACGTTATGATGAGATTTTGAGGGACCTCATGCATGCTGTATGTTCATAAGCATAGGGCTACTTCCCCTAGAGATGATAAGTGCGGACACGCACAATATGATGATGAGGGTGTTCATGAGGCGCATGACACCAGGGGTTCTGCAGACCTCCAGACGTAGCTACAGATTAGTGACTAGAGAGGGTCCATGTAACACCCTACAAAATGAAGAAAATTAGATCTAACAAGAATAAGAATAAGACCCAAAGGATCTAAAGGGAAGAAATTAAATGATTAAGCAAGGAAGAGGATCTCAAAGTCATTCCTATACTCTAACCTGTAATGTTAAGGAGTTAACACCTATGGAAAAAGGATTGGAAAGGAAAAGTGAGTGAAAAGTGCAAAAAGATCATTTTTCCAATTATCAAGATCTTTCCAGATTTTTAATTCCTTATCTAGAAGGAATTTCAAGATGCAAAAAAATGACCAACAAGGAATAAAGAACTTTTAGAAAAATTATGAATTTTTCGAGGAAAATAATAATAAAATATTCTAAAAGTGGAAAATTACCAAAATATCTCGGGATGAATGGATAATTACGAAAATGCACCTCTGATCAGAATCAAAGCATCTACGGTAACCATCTGAGCTAAATCTCTCGAAACTCAAATTTCAGTCGTTGGATCTTCCCTACAATTGGTTATGATCTAGAAGACAGACAGATCATCACATCCAACGACTATTATTCAAAACCAAAAATGGCAAGGCTCTGATCGGAGCGAATATTTTCGACAAATTATCCAGACCGTTCAAACTCAAAATCACGACGATTCTGGAGCTTTCAATGTCGGTTTAAGCTCCTCCTATAAAGTCTGAAGTAGGGGCAACAATATGGAACAAGAATTGAGCAAGGTCGAGCACCCATTCGAGAGTTATGAGCGTTTAGATTGTGGGTCTCCTACTCTCGGGTGTCTTCAAAATTCGAGAGCAATTCTCCACCATTTCTCCTCAAACTTATTCCTAAAGTTTCTAAAAAAGATTACCCACAATTGCTATGAAGGATGGAGTGCTGAAAGTGCCCTGAAATCATTCCCCCAATTCAATCCGCCATTGAAGAACTTCAAGGAAAATTCGAAAATCTAATCCGGGGATAAGCGATGACTCGTGAAGCAAGAACGATCCCAATCCATTTCTTCACCCACAAGGAGTATTTCCATATAAGAACACGAGAGAAATAACCTTGGGAGTGTGCCGAATTGAAGGAAATCGATTTCGGGCTTAAGTTGGGGATAAGTGACGATTTCTCCGGTTTCGTAGACCAACGCCTTATCCATTGGGCCACAGAGTCATCAATACATATATTATTCTTATTTATCCTCAAGTAATATTTAACTATTTGGAAAATCTTTTTCAAAAGGTATAGTCAAATTGAGTTGTAAATCTTAATTAAATGGTTGAATAATAAATAGATAGATGTTTTAAAACCCGTCCATACCTTTTTTTTTTTTTGTCTTGTACGCTCTTTGGTAGGTTTTAATGTGTGAGCTAAACCAGTTTTGTGGGTCATTTACCGACTCTACCGAGGGTCAAACCTAGAGTCTTTTGGGCCACATAGTCTTGAATACATATATTGTTTTTATTTAATTACATTTTTTTTATTCTTTATTTAAAAATAAATAGATAGATATTTTAAAACCCGACCCTAACCATTTTTTGTCTTGTAGGCTACTATACTAGTTTTATGGGTCATGTACGTCTGCTTGTGAATTTTTTATCAACCACTAGAATTGGCGAAATAGGAGCGACCGAGCTTGTGAATTTTTTCGAGGAAGAGATAGAGGAAGAGGAAGAGGTAGACATTCATTCAACAAAGCTACAGTTGAGTATTATAAGTGTTATCCGTTAGGATATCTTAGATATGAGTGTCCTCAATTGGAGAAGGAAGCAAATTGTGTTGATCTTGAAGAGAAAGAAGAAATGTTATTGATGTCAAATGTGGAGCTTAATCAATCGAAGATTTGGTTCCTTAACTCAGGGGTAGACATCATGTGTACAAACAATGAATGATATCATATCTTGATAAGGAATTTTGATAATCTATGAAACTTGGAAATGATTTCAAGATGGTTGTGTTTGGGAGACGGTAACATTTAGTTGCAAATTGCTAGACTCGCTCAAGTAATCACTAATGTTTTCTATATACCTAACTTGAAAAAATAACCTATCAAGTGTTGGACAATTGCAAGAAAGAGGAGTATCTATTTTAATACAACATGGAGAACGCAGAATTTATCATCCCAAGAAGAGACTTATTATGCAAACAACAAAGTCTGCAAACAAGATGTTCATATTACTTGCAAGAATCATGCCAAAACCCCTACTTGCTTCACGGGTATCTAGGTTTCAAATATTACAACATAAGCAAATGGTGAGAGGGTTAGCCCAGTTCAAGGCATCATCTAAAATATGCATTGATTGTATGGTGGGAAAGCAACATAAGGATGTATTTTAAAAGAGAAGTTTATGGAGAGTAACACAAAGGCCACAATGGGTACATGCAGACATATGTGGACCTTTCAAATCTCTTTTCAACTGTAAGAAGAGATATTTCATAAGTTTTATTGATGATTATAGATACAGGGTGTGGGTATATTTTCTTGTTGAGAAATCTGAAACCTTTACTATCTTCAAAAATTATAAAAGTCTTGTTGAGAAAGGGACTAAAGATTTTATTTGTTGTCTGCGCACAAACAGGGATGGAGAGTTCACATATCACGAATTCAAGATTTTTTTGCAAAATTAGTGGTATCAATAGGCAACTTACTGTGGTCTACACTCCCCAACAAAATAGAGCAATTGAGAGCAAGAACGGTAGAATCATGAACATGGTTAGAAGTATAGTATCAGAAAAGCAAGTTCCAAAGAATTTCGTGCCATAAATAGTAAATTAGACCGTGCATGTGCTCAAAAAAAGTTCTACAGTAGTAGTGGAAGATATGACTCCTAAGAGGCTTGGAAGTGTAAAACCTAATGTTGAATATTTTCGAGTTTTTGGATGCATTGGTCATGTTCATGTATCAAAAGGTAAGAGAAAGAAGTTAGATGATAAAACTTTTTAGTTCGTGCTGCTAGGGATGAGTGAAAAGTCTAAAGCATAAAGACTCTACGATATAGTAGTATTCAAGAAAGACTTGATATCCTCAAATGGGAAGATAGTCATATAGAAGGAATCAAACATGGCCAAAGTGAAGAAGAATCTGAAGAGGATGTGTAGCCGAAGGAGTTATCTAAAGCAAATTCTTCAACCTTTGAGGAAAGCACACCAGAAGGGAAGAATAGAAGAGCACCATTATGGATGGAAGATTGTGTGAGCGGGGAGAATTTTCTAAAGCATATCCATTGGGCCATAGAGTCATCAATACAAGTTGAAAACTAAATAGATGTTTTAAAACCCGACCCTTCCCATTTCATTTTTTGTCTTGTACAAACTTTGGTTGTGCGAGGGATTCTGACCTAGGTTTATGGATCATGAATTGAACCAACTCGTTTGGGGATAGAACCTAGAATCTCTGGTTTCATAGACCAGCGCCTTATTCAAGGGGCCACAGAGTCGTCAATACATGTTGAAAAATAAATAGGTGTTTTAAAACCCGACCATTCCCATTTTTTATCGGGATCTAACATATACATTTTGGAAAATAATTTTTAACTATTTGGGATGTTTTAAAACTCTTGTACAAAGTTTGGTTGTGTGGGATTCTAAAATAGGTTTTTGGATAATGAATTGAATCGACTCTACTGGGGATCGAACCCAGAGTCTCTGGTTTCGTAGACCAGCGCCTTATCCATTGGGCCACAGAGTCGTGAATAAATGTTGAAAAATAAATAGGTATTTTAAAAAACCAACCCTTTTCATTTTTTGTACAAATTTTGGTTGTTTGGAATTCTAAAATAGTTTTAGGGATCATGAATTGAAACCGACTATGCTAGGGATTGAACCCAAAGTCTCTGGTTTCGTAGACCAGCGCCTTATCTATTGGACCACAGAGTCGTGAATACATGTTGAAAAATAAATAGGTGTTTTAAAACCCGACCCTTCCCATTTTTTGTTGTGTGGGATTCTAAAATAGTTTTTTGGATAATGAATTGAACGAACTCTGGTTGGGATCAAACCCAAAGTCTCTAGTTTCGTAGACCAGTGCCTTATCCATTAGGCCACAGAGTCGTGAATAAATGTTGAAAAATAAATAGGTATTTTAAAACCCGACCCTTTTCAATTTTTTTGGTTGTGTGAGATTCTAAACTAGTTTTATGGATCATGAACCAAACTGACTCGGGATCCAACATATACATTTTGAAAAGTAATTTTTAACTATTTGGGACGCTTTCCATTTTTTGTCTTGTACAAATTTTGGTTGTTTGGGATTCTTAAATAGTTTTATGGATCATGAATTGAACCGACTCTGATGGGGATCAAACCTAGAGTCTCTAGTTTCGTAGACTAGCGCCTTATGTATTGGGCCACAGAGTCATGAATACATGTTGAAAAATAAATAGGTGTTTAAAAAAACCCAACCCTTCCAATTTTTTATCTTGTACACTTGTTTGGTTGTGTGGGATTCTAAAATAGTTTTATGGATCATGGATTGAACCAACTCTATTGGGGATCAAACCCAAGATCTCTAGTTTCATAGACCAGCGCCTTATCCATTGGGCCACAGAGTCATGAATACATATTAAAAAATAAATAGGTGTTTTAAAACCCGACCCTTCCCATTTTTTGTCTCGTACAAAGTTTGGTGTGTCGGATTCTAAAATAGTTTTATGGATCATGAATTGAACCGACTCTGCTGGGGATCAAACCCAGAGTCTCTGGTTTCGTAGACCAACGCCTTATCCATTAGGCCACAGAGTCGTGAATAAATGTTGAAAAATAAATAGGTGTTTTAAAACCAAACCCTTTTCATTTTTTGTTTAGTACACTGTTTAGTTGTGTGAGATTCTAAACTAGTTTTATGGATCATGAACCGACTCTAATGTAGGATTGAATCCACAGTCTCTGGTTTCATAGATTAGCGCCTTATTTATTGGGTCATAGAGTCATCCATACATGTTGAAAATTAAATGTTTTAAAACCCAACCCTTCCCATTTTTTGTCTTGTACACTTTTTGAAACTAATTTTATGGATCATGTATTGAACCATTGGGCTAATTTTTCAAAATGTATATTGAAAATAAATAGATGTTTAAAATCCGACACTTCCCATTTTTTGGCTAACGACTCTGCTGGGAAACGAACCCAGTGTCTCTAATTTCGTAGACCAGCACCTTATCCATTGGGCCACCGAGTCATCAATACATTTTGAAAAATAATCTTCAAATTGAGTTGTAAATCTTAATTAAATGTTTGAAAATAAATAGATGTTTTAAAACCAACCCTTCCCATTTTTTTGGGTTGTACACAATTTGAAACTAGTTTTAAGGATCATGAACCACTCTACTGGAGATCAAACTCAGAGACTCTCGGTTCGTACACCAACGCCTTATCCATTGGGCCACAAATTCACAAAGTCGTGTATACATTTTGAAAAATATTTGAAAATAATTAGATATTTTAAAGCCCGACCCCTTCCCAGAGTCTCTGGTTTCATAGACCAATGCCTTGTCTATTGGGCCACAGAGTCGTCAATACATTTTGAAAAATATTCTCTAGTAATTTTTAACTATTTGGAAGATAATTTTTCAAGATGTCTATTCTTGAGTCGTAAATCTTCCTTAAATATTTAAAAATAAACAGATAGATGTTTTAAAATCCAAACCTACCTTTTTTTTTTTTCTTCTTCTTCTTCTACCCTGTTTAGTTGTGTGAGCTACTCTACTGGGGATCAAACCCATAGTCTTTTGTTTGGTAGACCAGTGTCTTATCTGTTGGGCCACACAATGGTTTAGCCGAACACCAACGATAGATTAGGTCGAATTAACCGTGCTCATTAAATCACGTCCTCTCTAATTTTGGCACCTAAAACCTAATTTAGATTGATTTGATGGTTTGGCACCAAGTGATTGGAGTACTTTGCAACCTGAACCCAAGCTCATACCCATGAGCACCACACCAGTTAACATTCAGCGGCAGATTTGTGATCATTGTGGGACAATATGAGTTGGATTTTTTAGGGCTTTTACTCAACTGGCCATTTGGCTAGGGTTTTATTGAGTTGATTTTGGGAGGAGAGGGTCCAAGTTTGAGATCGAAACATTTTTCACGTGGTTGAATGCCAGTGGATCGAAACTTCCAACTTTGGTGAAGGAACCATTGTGAACCGAACTCAAAATCACATGCAGGAAGATGCAAACCAAACGACGATAAGAGAACCAATGTGTGTGCTCTCTTGTTTTCCAAGAGTAGGAGGAGATGAATGACATGGCTGAATTCAATTGAACTGGACTCGAGAACTGGCCCCAGTCGGTAAGGTTGAACTAAAATATTTAATCGTGTATCGTTTTAGAGTTATTTTGAACCGTTTTAAGCCCAATTTTCTATGACTTCCTCAAGTTTCCTTCTTTTTACCTTATTTAGAAACTAAATGAGAATTGGTGAAAATTAAGTTAGAAAAAGTGGTTAAACCGGACCAACAAAGTTATAATTTTTAGATTTCTCTTCAATTTTATTGGTAGAAATTGACTTAGGTATGTTTGAGCTGTTACCATACAAATATCATACCTTTCTGCCAAATATCATACCAGTTCTCTTGCAGTTCGTCACCGTGTAGTATTTGTTCTAACCTTGTGGGTTGATACTTCTCTTGCAGGTTCTTCTTTGCCACCCTCGACTTCTGATTCGGCCTCTATTGAACCTATTGTTGATTCCTCTTCTTTTTTGGGCTCTCATCCTATGATCACACTAGTCAAAGCTAGTATCTTCAACACTCGTCATCCAGCAAATCTTGGTATTTTGGGCTCATCTGGACTTCTTTTTGCTCTTCTTGCATTTACTAAGCCAAAAGAATTCAAATCTGCAGCTAAGAATTCTGCTTGGGTTACTTTCATGGATGAAGAAATTCGAGCTTTATAACAAAATGACACTTGGACTTTGGTTCCTCGCCCTGCCAACACCAACATCGTGGGCTTTAAATGGGTATTTCACATTAAATATTTGTCTGATGGATCCGTCGAGCATTTCAAGGCTCGTCTTATTGTCAAAGGTTATACTCAGGTTTCTGGTCTCGACTACATTGACACTTTCAGTCCGGTTGTCAAAGCTACCACTGTTCGTGTTGTGCTTTCTATTGTGGTCACAAATAAATGGTCTCTTCGGCAACTTGATGTCAAGAAAAATTTCCTCAATGGCACTGTTATTGAATATGTCCATATGAAACAACCTCTTGGGTATATTGATCCTCGATTTCTCACTCATGTCTATCTATTAAAGAAAGCCCTCTATGGCTTAATGCAAGCTCCTCTCGCCTGGTTTCAGCGTTTTAGCTCATTTCTTCTCACACTTGGTTTTTCTTGCAGTCGCGCTGACACGTCCCTTTTTTCCTTTCATCAGCAATCTAACCTTATCTATCTGCTTCTTTATTTTGATGACATTATTGTTACCGGCAACAACCCATATCTTATTGACGGCTTTACTCGCAATCTTCATTTTGAATTTGCTATCAAGAATTTGGGTTCTCTTAGTTACTTTCTTGGTCTTGAAGCTTCACCTACTCCTTGTGATTTCTTTATTAGTCAATTAAAATATACTCGAGATATTCTTACTCGTGCTCAGTTGCTTGATAGCAAACCAGTCCACACCCACATGGTTGTTTCTCAACACCTCACTGCTGATGGTTCTCCTTTCTCTGATCCTACTCTCTATCGATCTTTTATTAGTGTCCTTTAGTACTTGACCATTACACGTTCAGATATTGCTCATGTTGTCAATTCTGTCAGTCAATTTTTACATGCCCCTACTGCAGATAACTTTCTTGGTGTCAAACGTATTTTTCACTATGTCAAGGGAACACTCCACTTTGGTCTTACCTTTCATCCATCCACTGTTCCTAGTGCGCTAGTGGCTTATTCGGATGTTGACTGGGCTGGTTTCCCAATACTCGTCGTTCTACATCCGGCTATTCTATTTATCTTGGTAACAATCTCGTTTCTTTTAGTGCCAAAAAGTTGTTGTCTCACGCTCCAACTGTGAATCTGAATATCGTGCTCTTATCACGACTGCTGCTGAACTTTTTTGGGTTACGCATCTTTTGCATGACCTTAAGGTACCTATTTCACATCAGCCCTTACTCTTATGTGACAACAAAAGTGCTATTTTATTTTTTTTAGCTCTAATCTCAATTCTCACAGGCGGGCCAAACATGTTGAACTAATTATCATTTCCATCGGGAACTTGTAATCGCTGGCACACTTCGCACACAGTATATACCTTCACGTCTTCAAGTTGCTGACATCTTCAAAAAATGTGTTTCTCAACCACTCTTTGAATTTTTCAGATCCAAGCTTCACATTCGTTTAAATTCGATGCTCAGCTTGCGGGGATGTTAAGAATATATAGCCTTCAATTATGGTTTACCATATGTATCATATTTGACCATTTATTATAGGCAAATATCTTGTATGACATTTAGTCTTCCATTACGGTTTACCATAGGTACCGGTATCATATTAGACTTTTTATTGTAGGCAAATATCTAAATATTTTCCTTCCAGTAGGACTATTAGGTATCATATTTGTTTTTTATTACAAACAAATATCTTGTATCCATTTATTACTTCTTCTATTTATTGCTCTTTTGATATCATTTATAATTTATAGGTGGTTGTTTTAGCAAATATTCTTGTTGCAAAGTACTTGTGGCCCACTCAAACTTCGATGAGTATGCGTTCATAAAGTCACCGCCGTGTTAAGGGGACGACACTATTCATATAATCAATCATTCAACTTTAAATTGAATAAATAATGAGTTCTTTCTTCTTCTACAATTGTTGACCACTATTTCACTTATAAAAATTTAAAGGTCAATGTCGTTGAAAGTTTCACCGTATATCACACCAAAAAATTCCAACAAAATGTCTTAGAAACCCAATTTTGTTTTACTTATAAATTGTTCGTGGAGCAACTGATCCTTTGAAGGTGGATTAAACGAGAAACAAATGGAGTCTTCCAAGTCTCAAGAGGCCGGAGGCAACGATGAAATTAGGTTAACGATGTCGCCTGTTGAAAAGAATACAAGAAAGTTCTATCAAGCTTCAAAAATTGGCTTCATTCAAGCGTTGAAAACGTCAATTCAAGAAGACCCAGAAATGGTTCGAAATGTTCTAATCTTTTGCTTCAATGATACTGAGAATCCATTGAACATGGCGGATTTAGAAGCTCCAAATGTCACGAAAAGAAGTAAAAAATCAAGCATTCAACAAATTAGAAATATCAAAAGAAGAAGAAGAAGAAGAAAAAGAGAATCCAAGCAGAAGAGAGGACGGTGGGAGATTTGGAAGAATAGTCTAAAATACAAAGGAGATTGGCTCCAAGAAGTGCAAGGCACGTTAATGTTGGTAGCGACGGTGATAGCAACCGTGACATTTCAAGGTGCAATCGACCCTCCTGGCGGGATTTGGCAACAAGATGTGTGGACTAATTGCAGCTGGAAACAAGGAACAGAGGTGCATGCCCAAGCTGGAACTGCAATAATGGCATGCAAATCTCTCTATATCTACAGACGTTACTTTATGACAAATTCAATCTCATTCCTCGCATCAGTGAGTGTGATACTATTAATAGTGAGTGGGTTTCCTTTGAAAAACAGGATTTTTGGTGGGTTATTGACATTAGCCATGTGTGTTGCCGTTGCATGCTTAACATTTGCATACGTTTATGGGACCGCAATGGTTAGTGCGAACCAAACATCCCAAAGTTACTTATTGGTTTTGCTTCGGGTTTGGTATGGAATTGTTGGCCTTGTTACTCTTTGTTGTATTATAATTCCTTTTCTCATTTGGGTAGCCAAGACATTGGTTCACACCATATATAGCATGGGTAGAACGTGTTGAAATCATGAGATGACGGATGGTAGAACGTGTTGAAATCATGAGATGTGGCAGTCATGTATGGAAAAGTTGCTAATCGAGAGTTTTAGTGTTTTTGTTGTTTTAAATAGTGATCAATTGTTTTATTAAAGAAAAAGTCTGAAAACCATTGTGATTAAAGTACTTTCGGTGCCATATGTGTTTTGTAAAGTTTCTTTCTGTTCAGTGTGTTTTAGAGTGTTTTAATCGAGGGTCAAAACCAATAGACTACAATACATAAATTTGCTTGTATTATGTATTTCAAACTCGATGATTAATAAAGTAGATTTTGAAAAATTATTGAATGTGTTCATGTGAGAAACAAATTTTATAACCCCAAGAGGTAAAAACTTCTAGGTTAAATTAATAAAAGTGTCGTTTTTGTTATTCTTTTCATGTTTTTTTGTCTTATGTGTTTTTATAGATTTCGTCTTGTTTTAAAACTTTGTATTTTACAAGATCTTGAAAAATATGTATTTTGATCAATACACGATAACCATGTTAATAATGATCTATTTTCGATAGAGAAAATTTGGATGAAACCTATCGATCTATGGAATACATGTCTAAATTACATCAAGAATTTTGCAGGATCAAGTAATTAAAGAGAGAGACAAATTGTACCACCTATTCAAAAGTACAAAGATTGTCTTATTATCACATCCCATAACCAGAATTTAAAATCTGGATTCAGTACCTAATGATTCTGGTATTCCCTTGCATCGTTTGTGACATTGTCACGTTACTTATCCTACGCTTTTAGGAGTAAAAATTATCCTCACAGACCAACACGAGACCAACACGAGTCTTTCTAACATACTTTATCCTCACTCACAGCATACTAGAAAAATTCTCGAGAAGTCACCTAACATACAATTACTCTCAATTTTAAATTGAGTCATAAAATTATTCATATTGATTTCTCATTTTTTTAAGCCTTTCTTATCTATTTTTAAAAGGAAAATAAAATAAAAAAATAAAAAAAGCACTTTTTTTATGCTCTTCTTTGCATCCTTTCTATTTGTCAACAAAAAAATTAGTGGCAAGCAACTAAGTCAACAAGTAATGTTTCAAAATGCCATATTATCTTCTTAATAAAATAAATAAATAAATAAATCAACATTTTTATATAGTGGCAGAAATTAAAAAATTAAGTTTATGACATCTTAATCAATTCAATTATTATGAGAGGTTTAAGAATACATTAAAGTATGTTTTAGGAATGATTTTAGAACTATTGTTTTTATCACAATTTATTTAATTAAGAATTACTTGAAGTAATTTTAGATTTTTACAATATTATTTATCTATTAATGTCAAATTTCACGATAATGATAAAAATTAATCGAGTCCAATATAAAGCGAATAAATTTAAATCTCTAATTTTTCGATAATATATATTTTATGTCATTTAAGATATGCTTACTTGTAACATAAAAATAATATCGGTTATAGAAGTGACTTTGACCAAATATTGTTTATTTGAAATATCGAATACTTTAATTAATTTTAATAACATTTTTAATATATCCATTTATTTGACCAAATCAAGGTAGGATATGACCTCATTTGATTCAAATATGTTATATATTGTATTCATTATCTTTGATTTTCTATATTAAACTAATAAGTGGATTATATATTATAAATTTTAAACACCAATTATAAACGAAGTCATTCGATTTATGTGTTGGAAGTGCATCTGTTCTATGCATGTGTTATGGTCTCAAATTACGATGTCGTCGTCAGTCGTATAGAGATGTCTTGCATTTATCTAAAATAGAAGTAGTATGTGGCTTGAATATTTTAAGAAATACTCAGTAAGCGATCCCCTATTGGGTCAAATGCAAACACGTACAATTTCATGAATGGGAGCTATTATAATAGTCTATTTTCCTACGGCGGTTATTCTAACGGGCAACTTGGAAGTGTACTTGATTTTCATACCCACGATCCACACGTACGAGTATGGACCCACCAGTAGGTTCGCACACCTCCTGGACCTCTTTCTCGTTGGACGAACATTCTCAGGTAGCTGTTGATGTTGGACACCTGTTAGGAATAGCGACCGTCACCGCAGCATTATGATAAACATAATGATCGTTCCCTGCCTCGTAATGTGTATGCGTAAAAAATATCAACTAATCTCATTTCTTTGCCAACCTCTCATACTATTTCTCCTAATTTCTCTCCACTCACATCTTAAAGAAAAGAAAATTGTTTGATAATATATTTAGAAATAATATAAAATATATAAATAGTTGTCCGTTAATTTATTTATATTATAAATAATGTGTTTAAAAATAATATGAAATATTAAATTGTTTTATTATCTTAAAAGAGAAGGTTATGAAATGATACAAATATATTAAAAGAAAATTTTGTGAAATAAAAAGAATATGAAACAAATGCATATAGCTAGATTTGAACCCGTGCGCATAAGAACCATAGTATCAAAAATTTTATAAGATTTGTTTGGGTTCGGATCAATCCAAAAAAAATTTCAATGAACCCGAAACTCAATCCAAATACTTTTGTTTCAGAAAATTAACCCAACTCAATCCCTATAATTCGGGTTTGGTTGGTTTAGGTTGTCACGTTGTCCGATTGGATGTACACCCCTAATCATGATAAAAAAAAACAACTTATTTAATTATGAATGAATCCAAGTAACATAATGAAAACAATAAAATCGTAACTACATGCATGACATGCCTATAAAGTGCAGAAACGTTTATTTAAAATATTTCAAAATCGATGTCATAAACTTAAATGTTCGTAACAAAAGTTTAAAAATAAAATAGCAGAAAATAAATAATGTGAAATTTAAATAAAACAAAGAAAATATTAAAATAATTTTCGGATCGAACCTAACGGATACAAAATAGACATAAATGCAACTACATATAACATTTGTTTCATGGCCTTTATCACAATGTCATCATTCGTACAGGTGTGTCTTACCTTTACCTTAAAAATAAGAGTAGCATGTGGCTTGAGTATTTTAAAAAATATTCATTTAGTAACCCCACTATTGGGGTCGGGAAATGCACGTACATGCAATATGGTGGGACCTATCATTTCAAAAACATCATAGCATGGCCTTAGCCAACTTTCCCGTTTGGGCAAGGTTTGATACATAGTACTCTCCACACATGGCCCATGCACGCGAACATACCAGGCGGGCTCGCATACCCCCTAGGTCTAGCTCGTCATGCTAGCACTTGCTAACAGACTACCGAACACCACGAAGGAAAATTGTCAACTTGGCATCATGACAAACATAAATGATGTAAATCATAACGTACGTGTCCGTACTAATCATAACGGGGAAGTCTTCCGATGCATATGACACACAAGAATATACATGAGGTCCCATAGCTTAAAATCATGGCATAAACTGATGATGCAAGTCAAACCTCCATTCATCTATAACATAATAAGTCTATGAATTATGCATACGTAATTCCCGTCAAGTCTTTGGTACATATCATAACTTACATGAAATGTTCTATGGAGGTTTACACATCATAGTTTACCATCATCATAACATATTCTCACAACAAAGCTAGTTTACATATCCTTATAATTTATTTGATTATAAATAGAGAACTTTCACACACCATTTAAGTGTGGTGTACAAACTAATTTACATACTGTAGCCGATCGATTTAACTATGGATCTAAATACTCCAAAACTAATAACCAAAGTAGAAAGAAGCATTCACACGACATACTTTGGGCTAAAAATATTTTAATCACAAAGATTTTCTACTTCTTTTTTAATATAAAAAAAACTAATGGTTACTTAAAGCTACAGAGAAATAGTCCAAGATTAATTACTTTTTCGATAAATGTTCATAACTTTTCAATACAGGACGGTCACATCTCATTATTCAAACACAATACTTAATATTCAAACAAGTCGAAGTTATTGACTCACATAGTTAGTCTCTCTACATGGTGCCGTTGAAACAGGTGAAACCTTTGAGGAGTCCGTAAATATATGAACAAATGTCTTCACCGCCCAAATGAGAAAAGGAATTATAACGCAACAAAGAGTAACAAGCCCAACAATTCCATACCAAACGCGAAGCAAAACCCATAAGTAACTTTGGGATGTTTGATTCGCATTAACCATAGCGGATCCACAAACGTATGCAAACGCTAAGCATGCAACGGCAACACACATGGCTAATGTCAACAACCCACCAAAAATCCTGTTTTTCATAGGAACCCCACTCACTATCATTAGAATCACACTCACTGATGCAAGGAACGATATCGAATTTGCCATGAAGTAACGTATGTAGACATACAGAGATTTGCATGCCATTATTGCAGTCCCAACTTGGGCATGCACCTCTGTTCCTTGTTTCCAGCTGCAATTAGTCCACACATCTTGTTGCCAAATCCCGCCAGGAGGGTCGATTGCACCTTGAAATGTCACGGTTGCTATCACCGTCGCTACCAACATCAACGTGCCTTGCACTTCTTGTAGCCAATCCCCTTTGTATTTTAGACTATTCTTCCAAATCTCCCACCGTCCCCTCTTCTGGTTGGATACTCGTTTTCTTCTTTTCATGTTTCTAGTTCGTTGTATGCTCCATTTTTTACCTCTTTTCGTGACATTTGGAGCTTCTAAATCCGCCATGTTCAATGGATTCTCAGTATCATTGAAGCAAAAGATTAGAACATTTCGAACCATTTCTGGGTCTTCTTGAATTGGCGTCTTCAACGTTTGAATGAAGCCAATCTTTGACCTTCTTGTGTTCTTTTCAACAGGCGGCATCGTTATCCTAATTTCATCATTGCCTCTGGCCTCTTGAGACTTCCAAGACTCCATTTGTTTCTCGTTTAATCCACCTCCAAAGGATCAGTTGCTCCACGAACAATTTATAAGTCCAACGCTTAGAGATGAGATTTGTATAATTCGAACATTTTGTTGGAATTTTTAAGTGGGATTATAGGATGAAACTTTCCACCACATTGACCACTAAATTATTATATATGAAGTGTTCACCAATTCAAGAAGAAGAAAGAACTCATGATTTAAAATTGAATAATAGATTACAAGGTTAGTGTCGCCTTACGGAGGCAATGACATATTCATAACCCATATTCATCGAATTTTGAGTAGGCCACAAGTAGTTTGCAAGAAACTTGGGGTGATTTTACAAACCCGTATAAGTTCATCCAAAAGAATAGTGGAGATCGTACTTATAAAAATATGTTGTTTTCTAACACAATTCAACTCAAAATACAGGATTAAAACAAATATAAATAAAAGTAAAAGTAAATAAAAGACGAAAATTAAATTTAAATCGAAATAAAAACAACAAGTAACGCACAATTAAATAGAAAATTAATCTCATTTCAAATCTGTCTTCAAATTTATTCCAAAAGAGAAAATGGGTTTGCAATAAATTAAAATTACAAAATGAAATACAAAAAACTCAAATACAAAGACATACTTCCGGTTTGTAATGTCCCCTTATGTAACGGCACACCTCTCAAACACTCCTCCACTTCAACCACATCCTGCAAACTCCTGAAAAAAATGGTGACCAAGTATAAAAATACTAAGTAATCAACCTACTTGTAGGTTCTTGTTGCATCTTTAATCTAGTAGGTGTCCACGGGCTTTACTCTAAGCTCTAAGAATTGCGAATTTAGTCTCTATTACTATTTGAGCAACTGCTAACCGCCTCAAGACTACCTTTGTCATTCTTGGATGTCGTGGAAGTCTACTAGATTCTTAGAGTACGTTAGATTATAGAGTTTGCTGCATATTTATAGTTTATCTCATGGTTATACATAGGAAAGCTATATATGTAAATGACATATAAAGTAAATGGTCATATTATCTAGTAAAGCTTGGTAGATAGTTATATACAGTAGATATGGCTGGTAAAGTTATGTATATTAAACTTAACCATATATATACACCCCTTGCCAGTGCTTTGAAAATGCATTCTCTATTCTCTTACTGTATATACTTGAAGTTATCAATATAAACCTCTAGTCAATATTTCTCCTTACATTTTCTCTCTTTTATTTTTTGTGTTCATCTAGATCGAGTGTGTTGTTGTACGATCCTAACACCGGGTATCAAAGCTAGGCAAGATTTACCACGATCTGTGAAGATGGAATGCTCAAAAATTGAAATTGAGAACTTCGATGGATCCGATTTTGGTTTCTAGAAGATGCAGATTGAAAATTATCTGTACCAGAAAGATTGAAGCCAAATAACATAACCACGGAACAGCAGAAACTCAAGAATCGGCAAGCCTTAGGGTTAATCTAGTTGACGTTGTCAAGAAATGTGGCGTTCAACATCATTAAAGAGAAAAAAACGTCAGACCTGTTGAAGACGCTGTCGAATATGTACGAAAAATCGTCGGCTATGAATAAGGTGTATTGATGTGGAGATTTTTCAATCTACAAATCTCTGAAGGTAGATCTGTTGCCGATCATATAACTGAATTCAATATGATTATAACTCAACTGAGTTCGGTGAAAATTAATTTTGAAGAGAAAATTAAAGTATTGATTTTGATGTCATCTTTACCTGAGTCTTGGGGATACTATTGTTGTTGCGATCAGCAGTTCCCAGGGATCTAAGAAACTAAAATTCGATGAAATTCGAGATATAATTTTCAACAAAAGCATTCACAAATGAGGAATTGGGTATTCATCTGGTAGTGATCTTAGTATTGACCAATGGGGAAGAAGTAAATCGAAGGGTCCAAACAAAGGTCGATCAAAATTAAAGAACCGTTGACATTTTCAAAACAGACCAAACATAACGTGATGGAATTGTTGAGAAAAATGTCACTTTCGGACAAATTGTACAGGAGCAAAGAGGAAGCATAATCACAAATCGGAGGATGATAATGATTCTATAAATTAAGCAGAAGACATTGGGATGCTCTAATCCTTAGCGTGGACAGCCCGATTGAATCCTAGATTTTGGATTCAGGTGTATCTTTTCATTCGTGTTAATGAGGAACTATTTCAAAATTTTAAATCTGCAAATTTCGAGAATGCATATCTTGCCAACAACAAAGCCTTGGAGATTGAAGGAAATGGGTTCTGCATAAAGAAAACTAACTCCAACGGGAAATAAGTGAACTTTTAAGGATGTCAGATATATTCCTGGTCTCAAGAAAAATATCTCAATTGGTTAGTTGGATGGCACAGGTTATGCAGCACAGTTTGGAAAGAGTTTGTGGAAGATTGTGAAAGGTGTCATGATTGTAGCACGTGGCACAAAATCTGGAACCTTATACACTACTGCAGGGTGTATAAACATGTCCGCGGCTGAAAGTGCTTCCAATTCAAGTCTATGGCACAATAGACTTGGACATATGAGCTTCAAAGGAATGCCAGTGTTGGCTGCGAAAAAAGTTTTAGAAGGCAAGAAATATGATATGGGTCTTTGTGAGGACTACGTTATGGGCAAACAAAAACGAGTTGCTTCACAAAAGCTGCCATAGAACTGAAGAAAGTGCAGTTAAAAATGGTCCATATAAACGTTTGAGGATCATCTCCAGTTCCATCACTTGGTATATCAAAGTTCTACGTCATCTCCATCGATGATTTCAATAGAAAGGTATGAATTTATTTCCTGAAACACAAGTCAAATGTGTTTGCCACCTTCAAGAAGTGGAAAGATGAAGTTAAAAATCAGACAGGTTTGAAGATCAAATGTATGAGGTCTGACAATGAAGGAGAGTACGACAAGTCAGAATTCAAAGCATTTTGTGCAGTTAAGGAAATTAGATTAACGAGAATAGTTCTCGATAAGGCAAGACAAAATGGTATTGGTGAAAGAATGAACACAACATTGAATGAGCAAGTAAAGAGTATGAGAATTCATTCTGGATTGTAAAAGACACGTTGGGTCGATGTTGTAAACACATCAGTCTACTTGATCAATAGAGAATCGTCAGTACCCTTGGAAAGTTTCCAGAAGAGGTATGCGCAGGAAAAGAACTCAAGTACTCTCACTTGATAACTTTTAGGTTCACTTCGTATGTTCATGTTGATCCTGAGAAGAGAGACAAGCATGACACTGAGGCTGTGAAGTGCTCATAGGGTACGGTTCCAACATGTTCATTACAAATTTTGGGATGACAACAACAGAAAAATTCGGAGACAATGTGACATGACTTTTGATGAAAATGTCCAGTACAAGGACAAAAAGAAGAAAGGTTTCAAGATAACGATGTAAGTGGGAGTTGAGGTTGAGTTGTACAAAAATTCCCTAGTGATGTAGTAGATACTCAAGAAACTTCTGACACTATTGCTAAGAAACTAGAGGTGGAGCAAGTGACACTTGAGCAGCGTTGAGAAAATTATCGAGAACTGTCAGAGTACCAAATAGGTATTCACTTTCATTACACTATTTATTATTGACTGATGAAGGGGAACTAGAGTTTATAGATGAGGCCCTACGTTTGGAAGATACAACCAATTGGGAAAAAATATTTTGAAGAATTAGGCAAGAAGCAGCGCGATAAGATTTTTTATACAGATGCTCAGAGTGTCAGTTGGTGAAGAACGCAGTCTATCATTGAAAGACAAAACACATCAAAAGACGATACCATTTCACTCACAGATTAGTGGAAGAAGTTGATATGTGCTTGGAGAAGATAGATGGTGCAAAGAATCCAACAAACATGTTGACAAAATGTGTTGATGTCGGAAAATTGAGGTTGTGCAAAGTCTTAATTGATCTAGAGCAGTGAAGATATTGATGATGGTAAAAAAAATATATATACAGTAGAAAGCTATATCGGGTAAAATTGCATAGGGTAGATAGTTACATATATTATATGGTTATATCTAGTAAAAGTTAAGTATACTAAATTGAACAATATACATACCCCTTCGCATTGCTTTGAAAATATACTTTATGCATTATTTGTATTCTCTCTTACTATACATACTTGAAATCATTCATATAAACTTCTAACCAATATTCCTCCTTGCATTTTCTCACTCATGTTCTTTGTGTTCATCTACATGGAGTGTGTGTTAGTTATGCGATCTTAACAGTCTAGACAGTTTAAAGTTTGTCTCTTGTTTCCAGGACGTCTAGGACAAACTCCTCAAGCTAACCTACTCTCTGAGGGCACATATGTCTATACTTTTGATCGCCACTCTCAATCCTAAGGTGCATTGTCTACTGAAAAATATATTAACTTAGGTCAACATGTAAACTACTCTAGCTATAGCGCCCCGATCTTAACTTTAGTCGTTCAATTTTCAATTTTTTGTTAAATAGATTGATAAACTTAGAAAATGTCGAACACGTTCTAAATTTACAATGTGTTTAATAGATTCATAAACTTTAAATTTTGTGTTTAATACGGCTCTCAATTTTAATAAGTTTTGGACATGCTAACTTGTTTATTTCTGAACTTTTAATTTTGTATCTAATCGAGATATATATATTTCAATTAAACTGTCAATTTTATGTTTAATAAATTTGTTAGTTTCGAAAATGTTTAACATATCCAGCATCTAATATAAGAAAAATTGAATTTTACAAACCTACCATACAAAATTTTGAAAGTTCTAAGACTTATTAATTAGATACATGGAGACGAAATTATAATTTAACAAAAACTTGATTGATTTGTTTTTAGTGAATTTGTGAAAAATAAAAAACAAGAATTTGAAAAGGTATGCATGCTCTCAAATTTTAGACGGTATGAAATGTATTTTGGTAACCAGTGATTTACATTATTTTATACCGTCTAAAATTGATAATACAAAGTTAAGTTTAAATTAGGTAACATCTTATCATTATCAAAAATGAGTATAGTTTGATTGGCATAAAGCATTTATCTTCGGTCAGATGTTTAAGCATCTCATTTTTACTTCTTGTTGAACTCAAAATCTAGATCGGGTATACACACCGAACCTTCATGTATGCAGGCAAAATGTAGGCTTCACGAGGAAATGATTTGGTTGGGCCTTGAGTTTGAATTTTAGATAGGTGATAGGGTTCATCCTATCTCGATATCTCGATTTCACCCTTGGTACTATTTTCATGTTTGGGTTTATTCCTTAAAAAAACACTCATAATATTAGTCTCTACTCCCTAGTTGGGGTAAGTAATTGAGCATTACATGTTAGATGTTCTTGGAGAGCGATTTTGGACATTTAGACTATCGATCCCTTGCGATGTGATCTTAAGACTCATTGAAATAACTTATCATTAAAATGACTCGTGAAACCACTTAATAGATTTGAGTTTTCCTTGGTTCAAAATTCTCCAAGATAATCCTTACATTATCCATGATATGACCCTATCAAATCTAGTTTGCTAATTTTTGGCTTTTATTGGTTCAAAAGATTCCAAGATAATTCACAACTTTTGAGCATAGTGGTTCACGAGGCCGAAAACATGGTCCAAAAATATTTGGTGTCGAATTGTAATTCTAAGAGTTCCTTTCATGTCTCGGTTTTGCATGACCATCTTGAGTTTACTCGATTTGTCTTGGGTCAGAGATCGTTCTAGAGGTCAACGCACACCTCTACACTTGAGATGTTGGTATGGTTCAAGACTAGTTGGAGAAGAAAATGAGTGCTTGTTTCGTCCATCAAAGGGCATACTCAAGTCATGCAAGACCATAATCCGTTTGGACAAAGCTCCAAGATGGCCAAACGATTTTACATTTGTACGTTAACGGTAATCATTTTGGAGGGTGTGAGATTGCTGATTCAATCCGTGGTTGATGATAAAGACTTGGTGAATGCAGTGGACACTAATGGAAACCATTTTGGAGACAAATTGAGGTACACATTATGATTTACTTAGTATTCCAGGAAAAGAAGCTGCAGGAACAAGATCGTCCAGAAACAATCAAACCCCAAGAACCTGTATTCAAATTCTAATTCGATCGACTACATTACGAGCCTGTTTCCATTCAGTCTGCACGGGTCTCAGAATATGACAACCTTAGCTTATCTCTTCAGTAATCAATGCCCCAAGTTTGGTCTTGACGTTCTAGATTACCAAACATACTAAAGACCAAATTTCAGAGACGAGCCACAAATTCAGGAACTAGAAATACAAATATATAGAACAAGACCATTATCAAGAAAATTACAAAACTGATGATATCAATACTCCAATGTCATAACAAATGATGTTGAGGCCTAACCAACCCATGTCCAACTCGACAACACAGTTCTACAAGCAATTCGATATATAAAAGTAACAAATCCAAAGTAAAATCGAATATACCAAATCATCGCCACGACCATATCATATAACAAAGCAAGAGAGATATAAAAGTTTACATCTCAATGCAATCCCCTGCTTGGCCCAACACTTTCCATTTATTGCACACCTAAAAATCAGGATTAAGACATTTCAATTATTATCAGTTTTACATAAAGAGCCTATGATGTTGCATAGAGGGCATACAAGTATATAGTACAAAATGCCGAAAGCAGACCAAACAAACAAACCAAACCCCCAAACATTCAACTGTTGATTGATAAATAAAGGATCGGGAAACAACGTGATGTGATTTTGGTGGTTATTTTGAGAAATTTCAAAGCTACCAAATTCATGGGATGAGGGAAAAGGTGATTCAACTGAAAGCCATAAACTCCCCCCCATCCCAAGCGACTCCCTCCCACCCCCGGTGTGTTTTTGTCTCTGCAAGTTTGATGAAAGCACTGTGTCCAAAGAGCTTAGAATCCAGTAGTAAGACTGCAGAGCAGCATCAGCGGGACTGTTTAATACTCACGCCCCTTGTATGGCATTTCCTGTTCATATAAGAAGGATTTGAAATGCATAAGGGTCGCGAGATAAATGCAGACGAGATATCAACGCAACAGTCACCCAAGTATTATCTTTTCTAGGTGAACTGTTTAGGAAAAATATTTTAAATCTGAGGGGCACTTACAGGTTGGTAACCCGGCATGTACATGCCATGCCTCGGGTGGCTAAGAAGCATGGGTTGTGCATACTGCATTCAAAGGATTAAAAATTATTATGTACGGAACTTTGAATTTAGAACAAGGAAATAAAGAACGCCGTAACTTCATATATTCAGTAAACCATACTTGAGGTCCATTTGGCTGAACATATCCATGTGGTGCCTGCATTGGTGCAACCATTGGATTGAAAACAACAGGCTGGTGACCTGGAAATGAAGGCCCAATCTGCAGAACCATGAAAAGTTGGAAACTATTATAGAGGATCTAGATGTAGTAGATTCTGGCAGATATGATAGATCAACAGCTAAGAAGTTAAATTTATTTGCCACTGCCAGGCCATCCATAAAAAATGTATACACAATTATATTTTCATAGAAGCTAATTTTTTAGAGAAACAACACAACAAGACAATATACATGTACTTACTCCAACACCATAAGGCATCCCATGCATATGGGGCACTGCAGGTATGTTGCCCTGGTAGTAGAACGAACCATCCGACGCAGATGCTGGTGAAGGTGGCCTAACAGGTGCTTGAGATGGGGTGAAACTCTTTGCATTAGGATTGAGTTTGAATTCCTATACACAATTGTAGGCAAAACGTAAAAGCCATAGACGCTAGTTTCTAACTCATAAAAATAAAAAATAAAAAACCTTCATGGTCGTCCTAGGCTTGCTGAACGTGTCCAGCAAAAAAAAGAATACCTTAGCACGAGGATTAAGAGTTGATTTTTCAGAGGATAGTGATCCCATTGATGAGCTAGGAGATAATACAGGACAACTAGAAGTACCAGCAGCACCATCTGAATTCATTGATACGGAACTACCAGGTCGGCCACTAAAGTTCAGCATTTGAACTTCTACACGAGATTTGCCAGGTTCTGGGTCATCAGATAGTTCAGGAGGACTTGACTTCTCATTATGCTTTGATGGAGCACAAGATGGAGCATGTGAGGCAACATTAGGCAGTATCCCTTCATCAGATCCATCTTTCTTTAGTGGCTGCAAATCTATTGTTTCCATCACCAAATTCCAATTAGCAGCAATAACTAACATGAGTAGAGAAAAATCAAACTTAATGGTAAATTTAGAGATGAATCTGCATGTTGAATGCAATAAGCAACACAACACAAATAGACCAGCAAGAGAGAGTTATCACCAGAAAATGGAAAGAAAAAAAAAATCTCTTCAAGGAAGATTGACTATGGCCTACGACTAGCATCTGGTACATGTCACTTTAAATCTTCAATCAAAATAGTAACTGAATTCTAACATATTATAAGCTAGAAATTATGCAGAAAATGGCTCACCATCGCATTTAGCTAATTGAGAGTCATTAACTCCCTGCTGCAATAATAGAAGAATAGAACGAGTAAGTCCAGGAAAACTTTACAACAAGCAACAAAGCAGATTTTACAAACACTATTTTAAAAACCTACCATGTCCTTTTCTACAGACTCTTCCGCATCATTCTCCCCATGTTGTTTGTCCTGGATCCTATATTTTAGATATTCAAACCAGAAAATCAATCACAATTATGAATATGTGGTCTTCAAAACATCATTTCTTACTGAGTCCGGAAATCCATTTTCCTCCAGGAAAAAAAAAATAGCATATTGTAAAAGTAAACACCTGCTTTCAATTTCCAAAGTTGGGCAACTTTTGCATGAATTTTCAGATGCGAGTTGTCTGGCATGATTAATAGGAGTAGATCTAGATAGATCTACACCCATATTTGTCAGGGAGGGTTGTGCTTGATCCTGCAAATCGGGACCAGTTAGCCTCCATTTCATTCATCTCTAGAAGCAATAAACGAACATAAAACGGCAAGATAAAAATCTCTTCTTTTATTCATAAGAGGAAAAAGACCTATTTCAATTTAACCGATTACAGTAGAACATAAACCAAGCAGGATAAATAACCAAACAAACTCTCAACAGTACCATCTTGAGATGATTGACCCGTCATTACTATATATTTATTTTTAGAAGAAAATAAACAATAATAACTTTGAGCTAGGCATGCGTAAGACTATCAAGATGTTCCAAGTCTTAATCCAGTTTTTTACAAGATTAATTTGAAAAAATGGTCTGATCAACCTAATAATAACAAAATTCTTAGACTTGAAGATGTGGGACTACACAATTTCCATAGGGCATTTAAGAAAATAAAGTCAAGCCACTGATAAGAAAAAATTAATACTCCATGCATTCAAACATAGTTTTTTGAAATGACAATATTATTATCCATTTGAGGTAATGCATAAATGATCTGGAAAAAAAAAGGTAAAATAGACTAGGTTAACAGATTAGAAGAGCCGCTACTATTTTCCTAAAAATACTTGATCAACATACTGAAGAATTAAAACCACAAGGAGATTATAATAAAAGTCAATTCAAGAAATACCAAGGATGAAGAGCTTGAGGCAGAAGCTACATCACTCCATTTTCCAGACAATGTGTCTGCAAGCCTAATGTCAGAGCTAGAAGACCCCCCAAAGGTTTCCATGTTACGTGAATTGAATGATATGTCTTCATTCTCATCAAATCCGCTATCATCAGCCACCTTCCCACGAAATACAGAAGAGAATCTGGTTTCCTCATCAATATCAAACTTATCGTGGAGATCAATACCTCTTTCCTGTTTAAATAAAATAAAAGGAAAATATTGAGTTTCAGAAAAGTTAGATCAAATTCTATGGCCTGCAAAATGCAGCTTGAGGAATGCTATCAGATGCCATTAACTACCTCTGCTAAATGAAGATCTTCAGTGTCCTCCCCCTCTATTTCTCTAGCTATCCTTGAAGCTTCCTTTTCCAACTCTCTTGTTTGAGGGCCTCTCTCAAGCTTTGTGGTATAGAGTTCTTCATCAAAAGTGCTTCTAACTCCAAAAAGTTTTTCGTTGACTTCAAACTGATCCCAACTCCTAAAATAAGCAACAACAAGAAGCACATATAAAAATGTATATAAGAACGTAACAAAAGTAATTTGAAAACCTTTCAAGAAACATATAAGGTATAACAGAAATTATATCAACTGCTTCAGGAACTGACGTCCCATATTTAAAATAATACGATGCCCCTGTAAGAATATAAGATTACCTGCAATTATGGTCTTTGAGATTCAAGCAACCAATGAGAACAAGTACACATTAATGATGAAATAAACCTCAGACACTGGCTTTGGGGATCCATCCATCACCAAAAGCTTAAAATTAAAGAAAATATAGAAATTGATTGAGAGAAATATAAATATCTTAAACTCATGCCCAACAAATGCATTTAATTCTAGCAATCACTTTGTTAACCATGACCATGTCCAGCCACAACAATACTCTTTTTTTTCTGCAAATAGTGACGTTCAGCCAAAAAAGTGATGGTTTTAAAGATATGTAGATTCAAGATGTAGCTGGTCGGTCCAAGTTCACAAAATTATCATACTTGAGCAATTATTAGAATACTTCATAAGCAGTTCTTTCTAAAAAATAATAATAAATAAATAAAGTAACAATAAGAGTTTTCTAATCAAAAAAGAAAAAAGAAAAAAGAAAAAAGAAAAAAGGACAAAGCGGTTCATAAAGAGATAAAGTACATGGAAGAGTGGAAGGCTACGCAAATAAATCAACTTAATAGCAAAGTGAGCAAATATTGGGGCTCGATGGGTTGCAATCACATTACAGGGGAACTCCACATGATTAGAGAATTTCCAAAATAAAAGATGAGTAACAAGGTTTGAGGGAAGTGCATAACAACCTATTCCATGGACCATCAAATATGTTATCCAGCTCAGGAAATTGAGGATCATCATCATCAGGTATCCATGGTTTCAATTCTCTTTCTGCATCATGTTGACGAGACTGTGAAATAATGCTGTCTATCAAAAGTTCCTGATTTTCATAATCAACTTCATTTGATAGTCCATCCTTTGTAACAGTCACGTCCTGTAATCAATTGTCAAGCAGAATGATCAGATTATTGAAGATAAGTTGAGAACGAAAGATGGCTATGAGAAACCACAGATGTAGACAATTTTTCATGGTCAACAGATACTGACATAATATTCCGTTGAAATGCTACAAAAGAAACCACACTAGAAGGAAGACCCCATGGCTGCTTGTTATTATCACAAGAATGGGGAAAAAAAGATAATAAGACTCTTAAATAGCAAAAGCAGAACCTTGGCTATAACTTGCACGAGATCTTTAGCTGGTATTACTAAAGTCTTGGAAGGAGCCTTAAGCAATGAGTCTCCAATGGTTTTCTGCCCCCGTGAAGAAGTATCTTTTGTCAAGCGTGCCATTTTTAATATAATTCCTGAAAATGAGGATCAAATAAACACTGCTAAAGACACCAGCTTATAGAATTACAGATGATGTAATGATAAAAAAAATTAGTTATAAGGCTGCTTGTGAAATACATTTGACATATGAAAAGTAGTGGAAAGAGAACATACCAAAATCTTTTTCAGCATTGCTTGAGTGGAATATTCCACTGTATATAGATCCGTTTTTAACCTGGACGTCTACATGTTGTCCAATAAAACATGCTGTTAAATAGACTAATCGATCATGTGATGAACTCCCAAAAGTTCCGTCTTTGCTACCAGCCAGTGCTCCTGCACAAACAAATATTAGAGAGAATAAAGTCAAGTATGAGTTAATGAAACAAAAAATAAAACGGATAATGAAACTCACTTGTATTAGTTAATCTGTTGGGGTTTGACTTTCCAGGCTGAAATTTATTCTCAAACTTAGTTCCTACATCCCTATCGCCTCTACGACGTCCAAAACCATTAGCAGAAGGCTTGGAATTTATGGATTGTTGTAGATTCATATCAGTTGCAATCCAGAACCTATTGAGAGAAGGTAGAAATATATGGAATCACCATTCTGCCAAATACTAATATGTTTGAATTAAATATCATGCTTTCTATGCAAGAGTAACATGCAACAGAAGGAGAACAGATGTCCTACAGTCCAAAACGAGACAGGACAGAAAAATATATTCAGGAAAATCATTAGCCCTTGAAAAGTAATGACACAAGCTACTGAGGAGAATTTTTTTAAGAGTTACTATGATTTTCTAGTGCGATAATAAGGAAGAAGATGATAATAATCTGGTTAGGCTCAACTATCGCAACAGTGGAAGTAGCAAAATAGTATAATTCCTATGGAATTGAAAGGAAATCCAGGGACCCACTAAATATTGACTATAAATAAATCAAACAAATCCACTTTCTTCCCAATGCTGATCCTCATGTGGTCTAACAAGCAGATGTTGATAGAGAAATATCCGAGTGTGACTTTTTCGCCGTAACCAAGTCAAGGGCTGGAGATAATCGCTTAAATTACCGAACTTACAGTAAAGTAAACTGTCCAGGCATGCTTTGTTTCTCCGACTTTGAAACATACAATGAACAAATGAACGACGTCTAGCAGCAAGATCGTAAAAAAATATTGATGCCACAACAGAAAAACAAGAATAGTGGCATAATGTTCGGAGAAAGGATAAGTAAAAAGAAAATCAAATCCAATCAATTTTCCACAAGAAAATGCAACCAAATAAGGAAAGATTAACAATTCAAAATTGAAAAATCTACCAAATGCCAGATGGTAAATCAATCGAAACACTTTCTCAAGCAAGCCCATCAAAGTGAACCTGAAGCCTAATATCATCAATTTTTATGTCAATTTTATCGTCCGTTTCCTATCATCCAGAATATGCCAAGCCACTAAAAACCAAAGCCCCTAGAAATTGTAGCTCCAAGAGAGAAAACTAAAGGCATCGATAGCTCCATAACAGAGGGAAAGAAAGCACAAAAAAAAATATGAAATTGAGACAACAACATTCCAAACATGATCCTCACCTGGATAGACGCAAATAATCGATAGAACTAGCAAACAAAAGCGGCGGGTCGCAGATGGAAACAGGGGAGGTGGATTCTGTTAGGGTTTAGGGAACGGTGCGAGGAAGGAGGCTGGTTCCTGGTCGAAAAATTAGGGTTTCTTTACGATGCGAAGAATGCAGATAAATAGCAAGATCAAAGATGGTGATCGGGAACAGAGAACCACAGGAGACCGCAGAAAGGAGAGGGAAATTGTAGAGAGAGAGAGGGTCGATGCGGCCTCGAATTGATAGCACCAAATGCCTTCGGGTGGGGTGAAAGGGCGAGACATGAAAACTGCGATCTATTTAAGGATTCTCCAAGGGGACTAAATAAAACTATTAATTATTTTTTACTGTAATTATTTTTTTTTAAATACAAACGAAAATATGATGATTTTAATCTCTCCCTTCAAAAGAAATAATATAAATATATTCTAAATAATCTTAGTTCTTATTAAATGAAAGCATAGATTAATTAATTTTTTATTTAAAAAAATATTTAAAGTGCATGAAAATACTTGTTTTAGTACATATTTTAAGATCATAAATTGTTGTTGTGTATCACTATGTTAGTATGACTATAGATTTAACGTTCTATGCCTACGATTTGGAATATGGATTCGACACTTGTGTATCTGGACGTTTTCTAAGATTAAAAATTGTCTACACAAACCAACACGAGTTATTTCAATATATTTAAGACGTCACCCAACATAGAACTCTCTAAGCAAAGTAGTTTTTGTAGCTACAATGATTGAGATATCGGAAAAAAAAAATGCACCTTGTTAACATAAATAATAACTTTCGATTTTTTGAAATTTTATTGGGTATCGTAAATATGGTAATTTGGTAAAGGTGCTTAGCTAATTTTTTGTCGTGTTTAGTTATATATTTATGTACGCATTAAATATATAACTAATAAAACCCGAAGTTTCGCCCACTGAATTAACTGAGAAAACCCGAAGTTTCGCCCACTGAATTAGCTGAGAAAACCCGAAGTTTCGCCCACTGAATTAACTGAGAAAACCCGAAGTTTGCCCACTGAATTAACTGAGAAAACTCGAAGTTTTGCCCACTGAATTAACTGAGAAAACTCGAAGTTTTGCCCACTGAATTAACTGAGAAAACCCGAAGTTTTGCCCACTGAATAAGCAAAACAACTGGCGTTATATATTTGGTAATGTACGTTAAGATGTATATTATAAAATTGTGTTTGGTTCGGGTCAACTCGAAGTATTACCCAATGAACCTAAAACTCGACCGGATCTATTCGGGTTTAGAAAAATTAACCCAACCTAACTCAGAATGCTAATCCAACCCAACCCAACCCTTATAATTGGGATTGAGACGGTTCGAGTTTGTTGGGTTTAGGGTTTATATATACACCCTACCTAATAAGTCAATTAAAATAGTCCAACATTAATTATGAGATAAATTTGTGGTTTTTCTTTTGATATTCAACTTTAAAAAAATGTTACATTTCACTTCATATTACATTATTGTACTTTATGAAGATTTGTTATTTTCCTTTTTCCCTTTTTTTTTTACTTTAATGTCCCAATAATTAAATAATTTAATATATGTCAGGTTTACGATGTATTACGACTTATGTTATAATATGTCATGCACTCTATATTAGTATGATTATATTTAAGACTGCAAGTAGTTGACGTGCTAAAAATGTATTCATCAAAATGTTTATGAAATAACGAATATACGATTTGCATATTATATTATTGGAGTATATTTTATATAGCATCAGTTAGATTTTCTCTCTTCGTGTTTAGGAATTTATTAATAATATATTTGATATATTTTATTTATCTTCATATTTGGTTAGTAGAATATTTTCTCTTATTTATAGAATTTAGTTTATAGTTTGTATTCTATTTAAATGTGTCGAACATTAATGAAAATTAGATTTTTTATCTCACCTATGTTTCTCGTTCTGATATATATAATTTAAAGTTGTGGAAACTTCATGCATATTGTGTGTCATGTGCATCGAGATATTACCTCGTTGTGATTAGTACGGACGCGAACCTTACAATATTTATGTTCGTCATGATGTTATGATACGGATTGTATACGCCACAATACTATGTGGGCTTGTTTCCCTTTGTGGCTTCGGCAGTGTGAGTGTGCGCTAGTTGAAGGACAGACCTAGGGGGTACGTATGCACCTGCCTGGTGGGTCCATGTGTGCGTACATAGACAAGGGGTAGAGAAGTAATGTACATTCAATTTTAAGCCCATACTATAAAGTAGAGTTTAAGGCTAAATAATGAAATAATTTTGATGAAAGGATAGGTCCCATAATTGACTATGTTTACCTTTTTTGACCTCAAAAGTAGAATCACTTACTAAGTATTTAATACTCAAACTACGTGCTACTCTTATTTTCCAGGTAAAGGTCAGGCGCCCTTGCACGTTTGATAACTTTACGGTAACGGTCATGGGACCAAATTAGCGTAGTTACATGCCTGTGTTTTCCTTTGTAGCACTTACGGTTGATCATGACAATTGATTCCATTTCTTTTTCTTTAAGGATATTTAGTTATAGTTTACTGTATATATCATATTTGATATTTTATTATAAGGCAAATATTTCCTATCATAGGTATTTTCCCATTTATTGTTATTTCCATTTATTATTATTTCCATATCCTTGTCATTTATTTGATTATAAATGGAGAACTTTCACACACCATTTAGGTGGGGTGGATTAAGCAAACATTCTCACTTTTATTTTTATTAAAGTTTGTATTCATTTATTTTTCCGCCACATCGTTTTAATAACTTTATTCTGAACATGCAAGTCTATGGCTTCGTAATGAAATGTTTAAGTAAATTTTTTGCGCATTATAGATATGTTATGCACGTAGTGGCGACCTTGATTTCAATAGGAAATTAGGGTCATTACACAAAAGAGTTCATACCAATGGAGATGGTCGTGTACCGACCAAAAAGCCTCTTACCAATGGAGATAGTGTCTCTTACTTAGATCTTTCCCTTATTAGTCAATGTGGGACTTCAACAATCATGTACTTGAATAAAGTACACCATTGAGTCTCTCCTTAAACAACATCTATCCATCTAACACTATCTAGACTATTTCTGTTATTTGGAGCACATTGCTAGTCCGATAGTGATATGGTAAGGAATCACTACAAGGGGAGTAAGATTTGGATTACCTTGTTGATCGAATATCTCAAGGCAAGAACATTGTTTGAGATTCGAATCACACCACAAGCAAGATCGATCATGTCTAGCTTGAATGATTCTTGTTGATCAAATATCTCAACGCAAGAACACTTGTTTGAGATTTGAATCACTCCACAACAAGATTGATCATGTCGAGCTTGAATGATTCTACATGCAACCTAAACTATATAAAATTGCAAAGAAACTTAGTCATTGGTTAAAGGAAAACACAAATGCTTCTTTTAATATATTTTCCAAGTCTACCTACAATAACATACATGGCTTTATATAGCCTCAAAATGAAACTATTAAAGGCATTTCAAGAGTTGTAATATTCATACTTTATGGCCATAATTAACAATTATGTAATTGTAACCTAAAGTAAATAAAAAAATCTTAAAATATATTAATGAAATACAATAACTCTAAATTGTAACCTACCCAAAATTTATAACAATGAAACTTCTTCTTTCAATGTGGCATGAATTGAAATATTTTTTTTTTTTATAATTTCAACAACATTTTCTTCACATCTTCATTGAAGTATATTGTATGATTGATGTCTCTTGGTTCATATCAGATAGAGTTTTACCACAAATCTTTACTATGATCCTACACTTTCGAGACTCACAACTTCTTTGTCCAACACTTGAGTCATTATGATTAGCAATGTGCCTCCACAAGCGGTATGTTATTGTTCACTTTGAGCATAAGCCCTCGTGACTTTGCTTTTGGATTTCTCAAAAGGTCTCATACCAATTGAGATAGTGTCCTAGCATGTACAGTTTGTATGTTACGAGAAATGCTTGAGGTCCACTAACATGAGTAACGGGTCAATCACATAAGCTCAATTTAAGCTAACATTTAAGATAGTGTCCTAACATGTACCGTCAGATGCCTTTAGTGGCCGTCTTGCTTGAGGTCCATTAACATGAGTAAAGGGTCAATCACATGGGCTCAATTTAAGCTTCTATTGACGAGTATGAAAGGGGGTTTATTAACAATTTATTAAAAGGCTAAAACTCGAGGATCGAGGATAGGTAGTTGCAACGCTCATAGGTTCATTCCAAGTTTGAAAAGGAGTATGAGGAGGATCGTAGATATTGATTGATAGGGACAACAAACCCTCCACAACGATATGGTAAGTACAAACTCTCATAGTTTTCCTTTTAGGTCTTTTGGTTTTCCAAAAAGCATCACTCCAATAGAGAGAGTCTCGCTCATTTATATACTCATTATCTTTCTCCTAATTAATTAATGTGGGACTTTGGTCGCACCAACAATGACTACCTGAAAGCCAATAAATTGTACGCCAAATTCTCCAAATATGATTTTGGCTCAAACAAAGGGTGGTTTGGCTCGGAAGAGTTACATTGGAACCTCCTACTATGTATCAATATAACTAAGTTAATTTTGTGATAACATAAATAAAACTTTACTTAATATATTAATAGGTAATTTAGTTTTCCAAATACCAATAATCATTCTAACTAATAATAATTTTATTGGTTAATCTTAAATGAGCATAATTCAGGTTGTTGATCTATATTATTATAAAATGATAAAAATTGTTGTTCGTAACTATATTATTAAGTCAAATTATTTAAAAGGAAAAACCACTCGAATAAAATATAGTATATACAAAAAGGAGATAATAGAGGACAATTTTTGCTTCCCTCTATTTACTCTTATCATTTTAATAAATTCTTATTTCACACATTAAGAGAATAATCGGTCAGTTGTAATTTTATGTTGAGAAGACAAGATTGTTTTGATGGAGTTGATTGCACGATAAATCAATGCATTCTTTTTTATATGCACTGAGTTGAGGAGTCTTTCAAGAGAAAGTTTGAACCATTACGGTTAGGTTATAGATCAGGACTATACACAATAAATGACAATATATAAGAAATAATTATATATATTAAATAAAAGTAAAATGATAATTTATGAAACATTTATTTAGAAATATAATAAAAAATAATTATAAAATTAAATAAAAAAATATATAATTATAAAGTATGATACAATAAATTCAAGTTGGTTCGATTAAATCTAATTTAATTTTAGAAAATCAATCAATTTGACTCAATTCAAACCGTACGAGTTAGGTTAGGATGACAAAGTTAGTTAGTTTGAGATGGAATGATTGGGCTTTAGGTCATCAAAATTTTTAAACACTTTATAATAATGGCTTAAGGGAGGGGCCATTGTGCAATTATGTGAATATCAGAGGGCATATACGGTAATAAAAATATAAACAATGACTTTCCTGAAGGTAAGACAAAGTCTTTGAGGAAAGAGGGGGGGTTAAAACGTTTTCAAAACCCTTGGTCCCAAACCCTTTCCCTCTCTGAAGCCGTCCTCTGTTCTTACACTTTCATAGAATCCAAACCCTAATCCTAATTCCTCTTTCTTTCTTCTTTTCTGCTGTATTATCTTCTGATTTATAGCCCCATTTGGTGTTAATTCATACTATTCCTATCGTTTTCGCATACATTTCCTCTACTCCTCCTTCGCCAATCGAGTTGGAAATGGTATCTGGCTTGAGAATCGACGGTGGGACTCAGATACTCCCTGCTCGCGTCCGAAAAACCATCCAATCCATCAAAGAAATCGTCGGGCATCACTCTGATGCCGATATATATACAACTCTCAAGGAGACCAATATGGATCCTAATGAAACTGCACAGAAGTTGCTCAACCAAGGTTTTTCTTTTTCTTTTTCTTTCTTTTTCCCTCTCGGCTTTCTTTTCTTTGCTCGCTTTCCATGCTTTGTAATGCTTCATCCATTATTAGGTTTATTGTTCCTAAGACGCAAAGATTACTTCAACCACTTTGTTGGCTCGCATTCTTTCGTTGGGCGTCTTTGTTTTGCTTTGTTGTATATTTTTATTTTCATGTTGGGGAGTCTGGTGTTTTGCCGGAAACTATTGTGCGCATGCTCCTTCTGTCGGAGCAGTGGGAAAGGTCAAATTTTAGTTTTTGGTGGTTTAGGAAGTCATTGAACGTTAAAGATTGTTTTTTCACCGTGGCAAGTTGCTCAGTTGCTTTAAATTTAAGAAAAGAGCTGACCATGGTTGTTCACCGGTGCTAAGGACTTGATTCCAATTTTGTTATTCGCTTTGATTTGTTATTTTCTGTGAAATTAGCAGTTAAGTGACGACAACATTGAGTTGAGTGGAAATTTTCGGATTATGTGTTTTTCCCTTCCATGTTATAGTTATCTAGATTCTGTCATCTTCTGATACGACTTTGTCATTTGTCTATTCCTATCTATCGTGTTTGTGGTGGCAATAGTTGAGTTGGATTCCTGCTTGAACTGTGTATCGTTCCATCGTCCAATTTATTCGATGAATTTCTCAATGAAGAGTTCGAAAAAGTCTTTAGTACTTCTTTGATACTTTTTTCTGCCTGCATCATCCAATTTGTTTTTTTGGACGTTTATATGTTTAGGCAATGTATTCCTATTTGTACTCCACATGGTTTATTTCCGCTAATTACCTGTTTTGGAAGGGATGTTTATTTCTTAGTGTATGAAAATCAAATTTAAAACAGTGTGCACTAATGAATATAATGTTTATCCAATCAAGAGACTGGGTTAACGTTCAACCGGAGAGGATGTGGGAGAGAATGAATGTCTAATTGCTCTCCACATGGTTCCTTCGGTAATTATCTGTTTTGAAAGTACATTCGTTGCTTAGTGTATGAAAATCAAATTTAAAACAGTGTGCACTAATGAATATGATGTTTATCCAACCAAGAGACACTATGGGTTCACGTTCAACCAGAGAGAATATGGGCTAACAATTACCTGGGGATGCATATTTTGGGAATTACGCATGTCATAAATTTTCCTAACATGCGAGTGCACCACTCTACATATGTTAAAGATATACTTGTTGCATGTTAAAAAGAGGGTAAACTTATCCCCTGAGGAGCGGCCCCATTGGCTAAGACTTGCAGTCTTTGAGTAACACCTACTAAGAGATTGCGTGTTCAAATCTTCAAGCGAGCTTACTATGGAAAGTCCTTGATGTCTTTGAAGTCTGAGCCATTAGGTGGGCATGCATTTTTTTATAAGAAAAAGAAGTAAACTGTTGGAAAAAAGTGGAGAGAAAGCAGTGCAAGTAATTAGCTAATATGGAAATGCTCTGTTATCAGCCAAAATAAAGCCACTGAGTTAAACTTAAATTTATATGTTGTCTAAAAGCACATATAATTTCATAGCATGTTTTACTGCCTTTGATTTGTATGGATTTTATTTTTTCTGTCTTATTTTTCTATTGCATAAATATTCAATTTCTTATTATATTAGTTATTCGTCAGATCCATTTCGTGAAGTGAAGAGAAGAAGAGATAAGAAGAAGGAGGTACAATCACAACATTTTGGTTACTTTGCCAGCCATTAATCTCATCTGTCTTTTCTCTGTGGTTACCATGGATGGCCAGCTGTTACTAACAGATGTAAAGAGTTGTATAAGTTCATGTTCAAATTTGTATGTCTTCACATATTGGTTCATTTCGTGATGATGGCTAATGTTCTAAAGGTTGAGGTGCTCTATAGGCGAGTCATAAGCCCAAAGAAATATGAGATTAAAACCTCAAACATAAAAGATATTGATGAAAAATTTAACGGTTTCAAATTTTAAAATATTAATCATAATTATATTATGAAAAAGAACTAGAACAAAGAGTCTCACATCTATACCTTTTCTTCCATAACTGTTCTCACCTGACATCATAATCATTTTCCATGTCTACTAATGTGAATGCCTTTTTCTTAAGCTACTCATTTATTTTGGTTGCTATGCACTATTGTTCTTTGTGTGTGTGTGTGTGTGTGTGTGTGGGTAGAACGATAATATTCCAGTTTTGTTCTAAGCTTTTGTTAATTTTTGTTTTGTCTACTGAAAAGTACTGCTGTTATGTTCTTCAAATTTTATTCAACCATCTGGCATACTACAGGTTCCAAGTTCTGACCAAGCGTATTCCATATATCTAGTTGGTTTTGGATACTGAAAAAACCAAGACTCTGAGCTATTTACTCTTTTAGGTTTTCTCTCCAATTTTGTTTTTCTATTCATGCTCATTTTACATCTAGCTTTATCATTTTCTTTTCTTTTTGATGTCATTTTTTCATCATGAAATTCTTATGGCTGCTAGTTTTAACTTTACATTGAAAGATAGTTAACTTGAAACTGAGGTTGTAGATGTGTTTTGTTCTCAGAATATGGGATACAAAGGTTCATTGGAAGCACAAAGAAACTCTGAGGATGTGAGGCAAGGGACAAAGGTATATACATCGTCTGATCGTAATGTCCGGAGAGGGGCCTATGCAAAAAGTTCTCGGCCTGGTACTTTTTAATCTTTGCCTATTATTTTTCTTGATGCACTGTATGGTGCAGATTCTAGACATTTTGTTATAGTCTGTTGATGAAGTTCACACATATGGTTGCTCAATTATAATTGAAAGGATTTGATTGCACTCATTTTTATCTCCTAATTTTAGTCAGAAAAGAGTGTATGACGAAGATGAGCACAACAAAATTACATGGGCTTATGGTTTATTAGCATGCACTTATTATCTCCTTGGTTTGCTTGCTCTAATATGCTCATTGAGCTGATTGATGATTGATTTATGTAATCTAGGTATCAGCAAGGAGTTCCGCATTGTAAGAGACAACAGAGTTAATCGAAATGCAAATAGAGAAGTAAAACCTGCATCTTCACTTTTGGCAATATCCACCAACGAGGTGTCTACAAATGTGTCCAAATCAGGGTATGCATCCTTAATCTTCTTCTTCTTCTAGCCTTTTTGTATTTTGACTTGGTTTACTAATTATTATTTTTTCATCCTTTTGAAATACAACACCTATTTTAGATAGATAGATAGACACCTATTTCTAATGATTGAATTTTTTTCGTATTAAATTAAGTTGCATCATAAATCATGGTTAGAGAGGAATGAAGGTACTTTCAGTGGTTAGGATAGGATGGATGCATTTTGTGTAGGGCTAATTTTGTAGCCTTTCTTAATCATCTTTGACGAAGGACTTTACTTTGCAGGCGCTCCTTTTCCTTCATCTTGCTAGGTGGGAACATTTTTTGCTATATTGTTATAAATTTCCATTGCTGTTGGGCTTTTGCTTTTCATACGTCAGTAAATGCTGCTTCTCCTGATAAAAAAGTGAATGTTCCTTCAAGAACGTTTCTGTTTCCTGTCAGACCATCACTGTGCATGTTTTTTAGTATAACTTTTTTCCAAAGCTTAGATTCAGGAGTAATAGTCTATCGATAGGTCTTGTAAGAAATGACAAATAAATGCAGGGAATTACTGTGATGACTAATCTATGAAATTTGGGTTATGAGGCGGACCATGAATATGTATCCTAGAGTGTCTTCTACTGAAGTTTGTATTATTAGGTAGCCGTGCTCTGATTTTGTAAGGAGTGGGTCTACAAGCCTGCCTTGAAAGATTTTGGACGTTTCTGTGTATTTATGGCATTGTCTTGATGTGTAAGATTGATGTTAAATTTCAAATAACATGTTAAACATGTTCGTTTAACATTGTTATTTGGCTAGGAATTTAATACTTACATAAGTGCAGCTGCATAAACAGAAAGCTGTAATTCATTGTTGTTACACTTTTCTCTGCACAAAACTTCGCCAGAAACTCTGAAATTTATTATTTGCAGCAAGACCGCTGCTGATGTATACTTCTTTTTGCATTTGACTTGGAATCCTGTTTTGGGCTTGTCTTCTCCATTATATTCATCTTTGGATTTCTATGCCTAAATTTTGAAGGTTGACTTTCCCTGCTCCATCCCCAAAATCTGTTTGTTGATCAGATTTAAATTTTTATTGAATTCAGTACATGGGCAACTAATTTACTTATTTATTCATCAGTATCACTCCGAAGGGAGCACATGGGGGGCCCTTTGGTGCTAGGTTATCACAAATATCTTTCCGGAAAACCGATTCACATCCCAACAGTCAAAGAGATGGTTATTCAAAGGGAATGACCCAGAAAGAGTCCAGGGATGATGTGGCCGTTTCCATGCTGAGTTCTGTTCCAGATATGCACATAGCAAAGCCGAATGATTCTGAGCAACAGTCACCTGTGTTGGCGTCAAATGGTGCTGCTGTTGGTTTATATTCTTCTTCCACAGATCCAGTCCATGTACCATCTCCAGATTCTAGATCATCTGCTGCAGTTGGAGCTATAAAACGTGAAGTTGGGGCTGTAGGTGTTCGCCGGCAATTAAAAGATAGTTCTATAAACCAGTCTTTGGGACCAAATGTGTCTCTCACAAATTCTGTTGCTGAAAGGGATGGTTCTTCTACAGATTCATTTCGACCATTAGGTTCCATTTCTAAAGGCGAACAGCTTAGTCAAATTACTGAATCTGTGATTCCTGGCCTGGTAGGCAGCAGATCAACGTTAAATAATCAGCATAGGCAACATCAACCAACTATTGGCCATCAGAAAGGTATCTTAGTATCTTTATTTTCTTTCTATATATATATATCTATATCTATTTTGAGTGAAGAACGCTGAGGTATCATAGCATCTTTGTTTTTATTGCTTGACTGCAAAGTTTTTGGAGTGTCTTTTTCAATATAGTTCAGAATGTTATTTTTTATTATTTGTCAACGAACTGCTACTGCAAGTCTGCTGTTTCTTAGACGTGTTTCTTTGAGCATGCATGTCCACACTTCATTTTTAACATGAGTGTGTGTTTACTTGGGGAATTCATCAAATTTTAGGAGAGAATTCACCATCGGCTTTGATGCAGCTTCCCAGCCTAACAAGGAGTGGAAACCTAAGTCAAGCCAGAAGTCGAGCACTGGTAATCCTGGAGTAATAGGAACACCCTCAAAATCTAAATCTCCTACTGATGAGTCCAAAGAGTTGCCTTCTGAAGCAGCTCATGTACAAGAGAAGCTTGCAAGAGTAGACCTTCATGAGAACCAGCATGTTATTATAGCAGAACATATTAGAGTTCCTGATAATGATCAATATCAGCTGGTCTTTGGCAGTTTTGGGACAGAATCTAATTCTTCTGGATGTCTGGTGTCGGGTTTGCAAGCCAGTAGTGGTCGAGAGGAATTGAATGGAGAGTCATCAGCTAGGTTTGTATTTATTTTTTATTCCTTTTATCTTAATCTGACAAAAACTGTGGCACTAGGTAATTATGAGCCAAAGGTTTGAGCATTCCTTCATAAGATAGAATTTTTTTCGATTGAGTTAGTATGAAATACCAGATAATTATCCCAGAAAGAAAGTTTCTTCATGGGACTCACAATTCCTGCCAGTAGTTTTATTCTTTTGCTGACATTATCCATCTGACAATGTTTTTGCAGCCAGTCAGCATCTGCTCCGAGGATTTCTACTGATGATGCTTCTTGCAGCAGGCAGGTTGATTTACTGGATGATCAGGTTCGAAGTTCAGAGTCTAATTCTCCAGAATCTGTTGTTGCAACTGAGATTCAGTCGGCAGATAAAATAGAATCTTCTAGTCCTCAGACAATGGATACTTATGCAGATATTGGATTAGTTCGTGATAGAAGTTCAAAATATACTCCTGATTCACAGCATCAAGATCCATCTGAGTTACCGGGATTTTCGGTGAGTTTGTATTAGATTATTAACTTTTGTGGTAGCTGCTGAGAATTAAGATATTTTGTATTCCTACTGAATTGATGGTTAAAAGTTTGATGTTCCTGAGTAGTATAATGTTTGCATTGCTTTTCCCTTGACCATTTTGTACAAGCCTTTTTCATTCCCTTATATAACTTGTTTTCCAATCAGGCGTATGATCCACAGACTGGTTATGATATACCTTATTTCAGACCAACAGTAGATGAAACTGTACGGGTGCAAGGACTACCGTCTCAGGATGTAAGTGTAGTTGTTTACACAATATCTGGTGTGTTCATTATTATCTGGATTTCTGTGAAATGAATACGGACACATATGTGTTTGAGTTTCTAATGATTGTAAATTATAATTGTTATGATTATTTTCTGAGCTAGTAGTTTGTTTCACTGCTGGCAGTAGTATTTTTTTGTTCTCACTTATAAATCTCTGACCCTAGGCGGTTAACTCTCAAACTGCTAACGGCATCTCTCCAACGATTCCAATGGTACAACAGCAGCAAACTCCAGTTGCTCAGATGTATCCACAAGTTCATGTTTCCCATTTTGCAAACCTCATGCCATATCGACAATTCATATCTCCTGTTTATGTTCCACCAATGGCCATGCCTGGTTATTCTAGTTCCCCAGCATATCCTCATCCGTCCAATGGTAACAGTTACTTACTAATGCCTGGTGGAAGTACTCACATGAATGCAAATAACCTGAAGTATGGACTCCAGCAGTTCAAGCCTGTTCCTGCTGGCAGTCCGGCAGGGTTTGGGAACTTCAATAGTCCTGCTGGTCTTTCTGTAAATGCTCCTGGTGTAGTTGGGAGTGTAACCGGACTGGAAGATTCATCTCGAATCAAATACAAAGATGGAAACCTTTATGTCCCAAATGCACAGGTTAGTAATTGTCATTGCCACGGTTTGGCTGTAGCTTTGTGGCCTTACATGCAAACTTATAATTAACTTGATATCATTTCGTATGGGTTGTTAGTGCGTATGACATTATTTAGAAGGGGAAAAGACCTCGTTTTGTAGAAGTTTTTGTGTGGGTTGGGGGGGACCTTTACCGTCAAGTGCAAATGACACCCTGACATGTTTGTTTAATCTGGATCATCATGATATCAGCCACTCTCAAGCCATTCAGACCTTTTATAATTATAATATAAAGTAGTTTAATGTATTAGTATATTTGTTATTACAGGCTGAGACATCTGAAATTTGGATCCAAAACCCAAGAGATCTTCCAGGTTTGCAATCGGCTCCATATTACAACATGCCAGGGCAAACTCCTCATGGTGCTTATTTGCCCTCTCATACTGGGCACGCTTCCTTCAGTGCAGCTGTGGCGCAGTCTACACACATGCAATTTCCCGGATTGTACCATCCACCCCCGCAACCTGCTGCTATTGGAAATCCTCATCACATGGGGCCTGGTATGGGTGGGAATGTTGGAGTGGCCGCTGCCACTCCTGGGCCACAAGTTGGTACTTTCCAGCAGCCACAGTTGGGTCATCTTAATTGGACAACTAATTTCTAGACAAATCTGAAGAACGAGAATTGTGAAACTAACCCCGCCCCCCTTTATTATTATACAAGGGATTGAAGTAGTCATAAATGTTTAATATTTTGTCAAATGTGTAATTGATAACCTTCTCATATTCAATGTAGTATGCGGTTTTCTCCATTTGCATCTATTTCATCTGCTGTTTTAGTTACCCATTCGTCATCCTAGCTATAATAATTAAGTAGAAGCTTCTGTAGGATATAACAGAGCTACACAGGTGGATAAAGCCAAGCCCAATGGATTAGAACAAAATACTTGGTGCTAGCAATGCGCTTTAAGCAGCTTTTCCTAATTATTTGCATCTAGCATTGCTTTTCTTAATTTTAACTCGTTAGAACCTTAATTAGAAACAACAGTTGTTAATATTGCAGGTATTAATTGGAAAATGTTGGTTTAGGAGTTTAATGTTGCAATGTACCTGGTGGCCCTGCGGGAGAATGGTCAAGGTGAAGTCTCTGAACATTTGAATCTAATATTACTATGTTCATATTGAAAGATTTCAATTAATAAAGGAGAATGTAACCAGCTGTGGTTTCTGGATCATTTCCATATGCTTAGCTTCAATGGTGATCAGGAAAAAAAAAAAAGGTGAGAGATGCTTTATTTTTCAACTTTGTACCTAGTGCAGATTGCAGAATATATAGACTTTGTTCTGTTCAAAACTTTTTTTTATTGAAACTGTCACAATTTCTTGGGATTACCAAACACATTACTCTTTACCTTTTTTTTAACGATCATCTTCATGCTCTGTACAAAAAAGCTTAACCCTACACATCGGAGTCCCTATAGACTTCATCTATTTTGAAGCTGAGCTTTTTGCTTTTTATTTTTGCTAGTGAACCTAGGGATTATATCGTGCAAAGTCTTGCCATCATCATCGGTTTGACAATGGCTTGATATATGTATACAAAAATCGATGTACTTTGGGATCTGTGTGATGTTTATCTTGGTACTTTGAAGTTTGGAACACTTGAGAGAAAATGAAAAAAGAAGAAAGAAACATTGACTTCAATTTCTGATGCATTCCTAATTTCACGAAAGCCTTAGAAGCATCTTGTACTGAGCTAGTGTGGATCAGTTTCTTGAACTGTTTCAAAGTTGTCTAGACTGTTCATGCTTTTATCTTGTCCTGTTCATGACCATGTTTACAGTTGAAACGTTTCATTAGAAGTTCATTTAAAACTTCAACGGCACTTCAAACCATCTCCTGTTATTCTCTCTATATTTTTTACCCGAATCATTTTATTTCTTTTCATGTTTGTCAGTTTGTTGGAAAAACAGGTCATTTTCCCAAGGTAGGATAAGTGTCCCACTTGGAATCTTGGGCACAAGTCACAAGATCATTATTCTTCTCTTGAATTCAAGCCTACTCAGAGGAACAACTTGTCTTATTCTCAATGGTAATTGAAGGAATGATGGAATGTAATGCCAATTGCTTTACACGTTTTTTAATTAATAATCTGGCAGGCAAAAGTGGATGGATGAATGAATCTGAGATACAAGTTTAATTTGTTAACAGCCAAAAGCTCATGAATCCTTCCCATGGCAATGGATATAGACAGCAGATCTGAATTGCAGGGAACTGTTTCTAACGCACAGTTGTCCACAGCCCACATTCAGGTCATATTTCCTTACTCTTTTCACAGCTTCCTAATGTAGTCTTGTGTAGATGACAGAGGCAGCCTTGTGCCTGTGTCCTTAATAATTGGCTCCAATGCACCTTTCCTTTTCTCCCCCTACTTTTTCCCCCTTAATATTTTTATAATAAAACTTTATTTATTTATTTATTTTCACACTTTTTAGAGTGTGTTGGTGACTTGGTTTTGGCCTATATTTTAGCAGACCATCCGTACTTTCCCTACTGCACTGTAGCTGCTGATAATATCACTTTTGAATTGGACTCATGTGCATTCTAGGAGCCATAAGAATCTAAATAGTAGACAGACATTTGATCCACTATTTTTCTTCCCCTTGCATTAACATTTCGGTAAATTTGACTTTTATGTCCAAATTTTCAAAATTTTCATCTCATTTAGTTTTAAACTAAAAACATTTGTGATTGATGAGTGATATACTATATACTAAGAAACTGATATGATTGCTCCTGTGGATTTATGTAAAGAAGAAAGTAGATATGAATGAGAAAACCTGACACTGAAATTTTGAATCATATATACTTTTTAGAAAACATTGGGATTGAGTTTGTAGATATTCGCTCAACTTTTATATTAGAATATTACCACACCCATACAAGCTTGCCATTGTAATTGCCAAAATTTTTGCTGCTTTTGAGAAATATGGCTATTCTCATGTTTCAACGAAAGCAAGGACAAAAGTAGATGTCTCTTCAAGTTTGTATTATGCCATTTAAATAAAAAAAATATATCATGGATATCTGATATCAGAAGTCAACTTTGAAATGAAAAAGGGTATAGAATTAATTCATAGGGCTAATTTAGTGGCCATGAAAATCATCAACGCACCACCAAGGGACAAGTCCCTCAAATGCATTGAAGAATACGTATGTAGATGTTTTGATTTCTGCTACACATTGATATGGTGTCCAAAATTGAAGTGTTAGTGGTAGACATTGCTTATTCGTTCACTAAATTTGTTATTGATGTGTTACAATCATGCAGTGTCGATGTTTATCGTTTTGCTAGCGTCACGATCATATGTTCAGTTTGTGGCCTGCCTGATTATATGCTTGATTGAGATCTTGTCTTCATACCTTTTAGTTTCACTTGGTGCATCCTTCTTGAGGTAATATGTAGTTGAATTTAATATTTTGAATTGGAAGGCCATTTTCTTAGAAAGTTGGGGCTAATTAGCAATAAGCACATGTTAAAGTAGGATTTGTTCTTTTTTCTTTAAATTCTTTTAGTGGGGGGACTCTCAATAGTCAATATACCTTGTCGAACTGCGATCCGAAAGGAATCTAATGGGAAAAATAATGAAATTATGTTTTATACATAAATGGAAAATCAAGTGGATGTAGTCAAAATTGGTACAATTTTGTTGAAATTGATTTTAATATTTTTATTTAACTTTTTTGAGTTCAAACGAGTAGGAAGAGGATGAAACATGACTCTAAGATGATGGTGTTTTATTCATTGAATTAGGTTCAATTGACTCGTTTTTAGTCTCTAAGATATGGGACGTTGTGGACATTAGGGATGATTAATTAAGAACTTGGCAAGCTTAATTTGGGCGTGATATTAATTAATTATATAAGCTTTTTGCTGTTCATAATAATTGGTTTATATGCCTTGATCTTGAAGGGATTAGAGAGAGAAAAAGAACATGTGATGAGGAAGAGAAAAGCAAATCCACAGCTGAAAACTCAAACATGGGTAGGGTTACTTTCTTTGTACACAGCTTTTCTTTCTTTAATGATACAATAACTGAATGTTTAAGAACATTAATTAAGAAGGATTTAGATTAATCCATCCTTTTCCTCTCGTTCTAATCCCAAATCACATGCATTAGGGTTCATTATTCCTTTACTTAATTCAATTCCAAAGGGTTCTTAGAGGCCACGAGTGCAATAATAATTATGCAAATATGCACCACCCCACTTCACAACATGCCCCTTTTTCTCTATGTACCACACGTACGCTAGCAAAAAGATGGATGCTTTAGTTTGGGTAACGTCGCTTTAGTTTGGGCAACGTGTAGAAGATGGGGAGCAAACTACACATATTTAATCAAATGATTAGATATTTTAGGAAATACTCGTCCACCTTATTATGGTTTTCATCTCAAGAAATCTCAACCTATCTTAAGTAAAGTGAGTAGTATTCCACGGAGTGTCTTGTAATCTCTTCTCGAGCGAGTGTTTTTTACAACAAAAAAAAAAATTGTATTCACAGTCATGTCTACTCAAACAGAAAATTGTTGATTCCTCGAGAAAATTGTTGATTCCTCGTAAGAGATGACCGTCATCAATGGCTACCACCTTGTCTCTCTTTCTCTCTCTCTTCAAAAAACCCTTTTTCTTTCTCTATTTAAATCACCTTTTATCTTCCCACTTCCTTTACGTTCCCATGCATATATGTTCCTATCCATACATGTATCTATGTATGTATGCATAATAAATAATTATTAATATGTTGAAAATATCCGAGCAACTAGATATTGGAGCCTCCACTTAAAAGAGCTAACTTTTGTCGTATATAGTAATGACTCGATCAATAAAAATTAGTTGAACGTAAACATTTGAGTCCAAATTTCCTTTATACGAAATTAAGGAAATAATTCAAATTTAGGACATTGATAAGATGCAGTAAGTTTAATTTACCCTAATCAAGTAAGGTTAGACCATTCAGTTACTAATAATAAATATAGTCTTGAGATAAAAAGTGCCCCATAATAAATAATCTAAAGAAAAGATATAATTAAAGCTATGTCTTAAGTAGGTGAAATTTTTCTGGCTTATGGTTTAATCACACATAAATCAACTACCAAATGATTAAGCCAAGTTTAACAAAGTGTTAATCCACCACTAATTGGAGGCTAATTGATGCTAATTATGATGCTAATTATGATACAAACAACAAAAGGTAGTGGTAAAAAAACACATTACTTTAACCAAGTTTGGTTGTTTCATTAGTAAAATTAGTGGAATTACCCCTTTTTAAGCCTTATTCAAATCTTTGCCCTACAATTATTACACTAAAAGAGCATCAATTACTCTTATAGATTATGCAATTCAAGTGTTTTATTTAGATTAATTCATAAAAATGAATAAATTAATCTTTTTTTCTTTTTTACATTATGTTTAAACTAGAATATAAATTATTAATTAATTTTTAATCATGTTTTATAAGAGCATCAATTACTCTTATAGATTATGCAATATTATACAATTCATAATATATTAGATTACACATTTTAATTTAACAGAAATGAATTAAGTTTATAATATTAAAGTTTATATTATCGATTTTAATACAAATCTTTATTTTTATATTTCGATACATATTATTTTTCGTGGCATCACTAAGCTAACAAAATCCGAAAACAATTTTGATATTTTAAATCTGAGATTTTCGGTCAGTAGTTCTTTTCCTTTAAAAAATAAAAATAAAAAAATAGAAAAAGCAAATGATCCCATACCGTGGGGAGCTGGATAGTTATTGTGAAGCCTGAAGACCACGTACACATTTCAATAATATTATAGACAAAATGCCATGTCAACACTCACAACCTGACACTCCTTCCAGCTTGGATCCACTCGACGTACATGCGAAACAAAAAAACAACGGTCATATTATTTCAATACGTGGAAAATAATTAGAAAAATACTTATTTTATTTTAGTCCATCCACGAAAATTGTTCAATTTAATTTCTGTCTTTCAATAAATTTTAAAATTAGTATATAATTAATTTTTTACTAAAATTGATTAATTAATAATTATAATTTTCATAGTTGGAAAAATGACCTTGCAAGCATATTTTTACAATTTATAAATAGAATATTAATAAATGTCAATAAACTAATCAGATTAATTCCAAAATTTATCGAAAAAATTTTAAAATACACAAATTTTTTTGTGGGTTGAATTTTTTAAAAACAAAAAAATTAGGTCATTTTGAAGGTTAATATCTTTTTAGTCGAGTCAACTTGTAAAGAGGGTTACAACTCCATCTAACCTAATTTTTAAAATGATTATGAACACTGTAAATATTTGTTTGTAACCAATGTTAGTGATGCGGACTTGTGAAGTTTAATATCTGAGTTTTATGAAATTTTAGTTAATAAGATATTACATCGTGAATAAATAAATTTATTTAAAAAATGATTTTTAAAAAATAATTGATATAGAGTTATAAATTCAACCATATTGAAAGAAAGGAAATAATGTTTTTACCCAAATAATTAAATCACCAGGACTCCTGACTACCTATATATTAGCCTCTGAAAACGGGCTATATTTGCCATCATCTTCTTCCCTTTCTTCTCCGTCCATGGATCTGTGGGACAACTCGTTTCAGAGGGAAGATCCAGACCACCACCACCACCACCAACGGCGGCGTTCTCGCCGCGAAAACCCCTCTTTCTCTTCCTCCCTTCTCGATGCCATCTACCGTTCCATCGACGACTCCAACGCCCAGGGAGAAGAACAACTCATTTTTTACACAGAAAAAACAACCACAAGAACAAAACAGAGCATCTCCGCCGCCAAAACAGAGGACGACGAAACTCTCCAATTCCGGCGAGCTTCTATGATCGAGAACTGGATGGATAACAAAAAAATCAGAACCCTTCGCGACTTTACTGTTTCCACCTCGAGCTCCTCAGAATCCAGCTCCACCGCCGGCAGAAGATTTTCCTCGTCTGAATCGGAGTTTCTTTCACGTACACTGCACCGGCCAAAGCCGAAACCGAAACCAAAGCCGATCAAAACCACCACATGGTCTCAAGCAGAAATCATCCCAAATCAAAATCACGAAAATGGGTTCGTTAAAACCAAATTCAAAGCTTCAAAAATCTATCACGATTTGAAGAAAGTGAAACAGCCAATTTCTCCCGGCGGCCGACTTGCGAGCTTCCTCAATTCCCTCTTCAATGGCGGAAGCCCAAAAGCTAAGCAGAAGATATCAAACACTTCTTCAAACAATTCAACGAATTTCGAGTACGAGGCGCCGAGAAAATCCAAATCCCAACAGGGATCCTCGTCTACCTGTTCCTCTGCTTCGTCATTTTCGCGGTCTTGTCTGATAAAGACGCCGTCTTCAAGAGGGAACATTAAGAGATCGGTTCGGTTCTGTCCTGTGAGTGTGATAGTGGACGAGGATTGTCGGCCATGTGGGCATAAAATGTTGAACAAATTAGAGGAACCCATTGGGAAGAAAGGGAAATTAGAAACAGAGGATGATGATGATGAAGACGACGACGGTTTGAGCTGTTCAAGCTCCGACCTGTTTGAATTGGATAATCTGTCGGCGATTGGAATGGAAAGGTACAGAGATGAATTGCCAGTGTATGAAACTACCCATTTCAACACTAATTGTGCCATTGCTAATGGATTGGTTTTGTAATTTTTTTTTTTTTTGGAAAGAATTTTGGGGGCTTACATAAGAGATTAATTAGGTTTTTTTTTTAATCAAATTAGAGTTCGAGACTTGTTGTTATTAATCTCCCCGAGGCCTCTGTGGTCGAGCTTTCGAATAGACTCTCCTTAGTTGTTCGACACCTAAATGACTCATTCCTGAACCGTCTCTCCTTAATTGAAGTTCAACTCTTTCTCTGAACCTCTCGAACAAACTATACTATTTGTTCGACATTTGAGTTACTATGACTACATCTTCTATGCTCATAATTTGTCCGTTTGTCCGTTCCACGCTTAAGGGCTCTATTGTAAGTCCATCAAGTAGTTTAGAGAGAGAAAAATGGAGAGTGGGGGCATGGCTTCCTTCAACATAACACCAATTCCTCCATTCTCAAAAAGCTTTCATTTTTCCTTTTTCTTTACCATCATTTTCCAATAAGCCTCATTTTCAATATTCTACTCGTATCCATATCTAACTCTTCATGTTGCTCGATACATCGATCAAATATTGATATCGAACTTTCTAATTTATAGACAGATATTAAGGGTGTACATTCAACCCAACCCAAACTATAAGGGTTGAGTTGGATTAACTTTTCGGGTTGGTTTGGGTTCATTTTTCTGAACCCCAACTGACTCAATTCGATTTTGGGTTCATGGGACAAAACCCTCCGGTTGACTCGAGCCAAATAAAAATATATAATTATACTAAGAAGCTTACAGTAATGATCAGTCCGACTGTCGATATTGATATGTTTTGAAATTCTTTAGTTTATTTATTTGTTTTAAATTAAAAAAAAAATAATAATACCTTACTAAACTTTCAATTTTATGTTTATAAAGTATCCAACGCTATTTAAAATTTTTAATTTTGCGTCAAATAGGCGGCTAAATTTTTTAACAGATCTTTAGCTCATACAATATTGTTTTACAACCCATTAATATACTCGATACAAAATTAAAAATATTTTAAAATAATTAAAAAAAGAAAAAAAAAAGTAATAATAACACTGAGGTTGGCATCACATTATAAATCTTAATATAATGAGTTAATTGTAATTAGAAAGAAATGAATTAGACATAAATGGAAAGGGAGGGAGGGTTGGGCCCACAAAATGATGGGAGTTTAATATGAAAACTAAGTAAAGTTAATTAATTAATTAATTAATTGTTAACAACCAAATTAAGAGGGGAAAAAATTAGAAAGCAGGGTTAGCTTAGGGTGTGGGAAAAGGAAAAGGCTAGAGGAAGCTATGGTCAAAAGGAGAAGAAATAGGGTTTCGAATGCCCTACGCACCTATGCCACTGCCCCCCAACCCTTCCTTAATTATCTAATTATATTTTCCACTTTACTTTAATCTCTCTTATTATACTAAATACAATAATTTTTTATATAATTAAACTCACATTCAAAATAATAATAATATATTAATTTTTCTTTCAAAATTTAAATACATTTAATTTAACAAATTTTTTTTTACTATATATTTAGTATTTTCAGAGATTTAAAAATTTGTCACCCAAACTCATGATGCCACGTGCACGAATGATGAGTGGAATTAAAAAATGGAAAATTGTCAGACAAGTAATAAACTTTTTTTTAGTAAGTAATAAAAATTTCAATTTTTATTTTATTTTATTTTATTTTATTTTATTAAGGTTTGAAGTTTTAAAATGTAATTTTTATGATAAATTAAATTATCGTGATTTCATTGCTTCAATATATGATCCAATATTTATTCGTTTCTCAATTTTATGTCTTTTTTTTTCTCGCTTCTTCAACATCTTCGGGCCTCCTTTCGTCTCTAACCTAAAACTTTCTCTATTTCTGTTATTTTTCTATTCTTAAATATCAAAATTTTAAATAATCATTGTTAAGGATATTTAGTATTGAATTATAGTTTACTATATATATCATATTTGATTTTTTTATTATGTATTTGCCTTTTATTACGGCTTACTATTTTTCATTTATTAATCTTTCCATATCCTTTCAATGTTTTTTATTTAGGTGGGGTGGTTTTAGCAAATATTCTCAATCATGAATAACAGTCTCATTTTCGAGCATTTTCAAATATAGATATAAAAAATTTTGATATGTTCTTTGAAATTATCTCGAGTCGGTAAAAGGTAGATAGACGGTTTCCATCCACATAATAATAATAGCAAAAATACATTTTAACTTTTTAAAAATGTTAGAGCATTAATGGAATTTTCATATATTAAATTTTTTTAAAGATATGAATAAAAAAAAATTATATTTATTTTTAAAAAAAATTTAAAAGTATTATTAATATTTTTTTATAAAAATTTGACATATTTTTTCTAAGAGAATTAGTTTAAAAATAATAATAAATAATGTGACAAAATAGTTATGGGAGGCATTGTAGCCTTTGCTTGCCCTAAACTTATGTCAAATCGTTGACTAAATGTTCTTAATCATCACCATAATTTCACCAAGTATTTATTATTTCTTTCTTTGACTTTAAATCCAAATTTAATCATATTTATTATTATTATAATTATTATTAATATTATTTGGGTTTTGATAATTATATTAATGGCTAGAAGTTAAAAAAATTGAACAGAGATTATGGAGGGAAAAGGCCAACATATTATTTTAATTAATACAAAAAGGCAATTTTATAATTGAGTTTGGTGAGCCTATTTTTCCCCTAATGTGATCCACACATGTTCATTAATTATTAATTATTAATTATTAATTATTATTGCTTTGAGTACTTTTTTAAATTTGCATTTAATTATGACACAATTCTTTGTCCCCTAAAATTTCTGTAAAAGCTTTCAATATTACTATCATTTATATGACTTTAAATCAATATATATTTTATTTTTTTTTACTAATTATTAATGATATAATTAAATATAAATTACTTACACTACCAAAATAATAATAATAATAATAATAATAATAAAATAGTCCCTTGCTCCCTTCATGGTTGGATCCTAATTTTTGTTAATTATTAAAGGAAATAAGAGCATTGCAATATAAACTATATTAATGACAAATTTAATTGAAAAAGATAAAGATTAAATATATCATATATGGTCCCTCAAAATTATTGAAAATGACAGAATAAATATATTATGTATGTCCTAAACTTTAGGATATTGATTATTTGATTAAAAAAACATTTAAATTGACGTATTAAATGTTAAAGATATTTGTTGTAATTATTTTTTTTAAAAAAAATTAAACAATGCATCGAGCAAGCTAACTAAATAAAAAAATGATCTCGAAAATTCTAAAATTTACCAAACATTTTTCTTTGTTTTGTTTGAAGATTCACTGTTTTCTGACTTGATTTTAAGAAGTACCTCGTACAAAACTTAATTGTTGTATTTTTTTTATAAGAAAATGCATGAATTTATGACGTGCATGTTGTTAGTATCGTATAGCAACAAACCCAGATCGATCTAGGGTCTTAATTAGAGATTCTATACCTAAACCAGTTCAATTATGTTCGAGTACGTATACCGGTATCGATTGATCCACTAAAACTTATTTTACGATGATCTCTCGATAGGAATAGTCGAGAGAGATAGGAAGGTTCTCCGTTAGAAGAAGAAAGAAGAAAAGTCGATGAAAGGTATAGCACAAGCAAGCACTATGTCCAACATTATCCTATGCTTATGTCTGTCTTTCATGCAACTTCTATGTAGGGACCTCTCTCTCTAAATTAGGGTTTTCAATTCCCCCAATTCTCCCCCCACAAAAATGGCCACTTTAATTATTTGTGTTGCCCTCTCCACCTTCTTTTCTATGCTTGCCTACTTCTATCCCTACATTAAGAGGGTCCCTTCTATTTTCATTCCCAATAATGATCCGTTTTTAAATCAATTTCCAAACAGTGAAATGCCGTTTAAGTAAAGGAGTAGAGTTGTTTAGTTTGAGCGTCGTTCAATATCGAGAGTTGTTTGATTTGAAGTTATTAAGTTTAGTGATATACGTTTTGGCAAACGGTGGGAGCATATGAGTAATACCATCAAGCTAGACGTAGGTCGGATAGTGTAGCGTGTGGAGGCGATTATGTGCCTTTATCTAGTGGAAATGGTCAATGTCTTCTAAACAGAATCTCTCGTATTTGAATGGTTGATTCATTTGAATAGACAATTTTCTTACTTTATTTAATAATCTTGTCTCTTCAAAAGTCGAAGGCATTTAATAACTACCAAATATCCTAATAAATTTTTAAACGATCACATCTTTTATATAAAAAATAGTCCAAAGAAAAATTAATAATGAGAATTTATTATAAAAATTAAAGTGAGCATAATTCTGGTTTGAAATCGAGATTTAAATTCTTATATTTCCTCCACTTATTATTATACTAACGAGATATATAAATATATTTATTTATTTGTGTATATATAAATTTTAATTTTTATTACATTTTTGCTTATGTAATATCTTTGAATTTATTAGGATAGTTTTATATTTTTAATATAAATTATATTAAAAAATGAAAATCACTATACATAAAAATATTTTATTATAAATGGATGGTCGTTGAAACTTAGTGGGCTCAAGTGGGGGAGTTTGGGCCCACAAAAACAGATTTGGATTTGGATTTGTAGGGGCAGCCCATTAGTGTCTTTCCACCATCGCACGTGATGGGCTGGGCCCATTAAGCTCCTACACCTGTTATCCAGCCACACGTGTACCCACTCATTCTCCGTAACATCCGCCAAGTGGATGATTATCCTATTATATTATTATTATTATTATTATTATTTTGACTTCAATTTGAATTTTTTAGGCGCCTTGTTTTTTATATTTATGATTTTATAAATTTTATTTTAATTCTTACTTTTACAAGTAGTAATTATGGAATATGTGATATTTTAAACCGAGTAAAAATAGAGTAAAAAGAGTAAAAAGAGTAAAAATTGGCAATTTCTTTAAAAAGGGAAAACTTTATCATAATTTTTTATTTTATTTTATTTTATTTAAAAAAACCTTCCATGCATTACTTTTTTTTTTTTTTTAATGTTATAAAAATTAAAATTTAATTTTAACACATGCTTAAAAATAAAAAAGGACAAATAGGTAAATAGGAAAAGAAAGTGTGTGATTGGGAGAATATTTTGTGGGAGACAGACACATGAGCTAAGCAGCTTTGTTGGTGTAAGATTACGAAAATGCCCTCGGAAAATTTTGGGTAAAGGGGGAAATGAATAGACAAGCAGCTTTGCAAAAAGAAAAGAAGAGTGAAAAAAAGGAGAGGTGGAAGTGAGGGAAATCTTTTTAAGATCCCAAGAAGAATGTTTTATTTTTTCAACAAAATTAATCAATAATTGATGCAAATTAGAGCCCATGATTGGTGAAATTTTCAATTTTAAAATTATTTTCAATCCTATATAATTATTTCGTCTCGATTTAAAATATAGTCGTACTTGTAAATTCACACATTTTTAAATTAAAAGCGAAAAAAATACAAAATGATAAGTTGTAAAATGATTGGTTAAAAATGATGGGTGAATATATTGGTTAGTGATATAGGGTAAAAGTCGATTTCATGTAATCTTGGGAATGAGTTGACTGGTTGGTAATTTTGCTAGTAGGGACTATTTTATGAAAAGATGTAATATTCAAGCCGCTATCATGAACCAATTTCAAATTTAAGAGTACTAATGTTGAAGCTACTTCAAAGTAGTGTCCATAATGAATGCGAAAAGACTAATCAAGCATAGTGCATATGTCGGTGCCTATGGTACCTGTGGTAGCAAGCATAGTGGACACTAGAAAAGAGAAGTTGCTCTCTACGGTAACTATGGTATATGGTAACTATGGTAGAAGAATTTTCAAACATGTTCATTGATGATTTACAAAGGGTACCTCCTACGTGAGTAGTGAATTTTTGAACGAGCTCCAAGTAGTGAGTTTCCATGTATCAAACCCTATTCTAAAAGTTCCTTAGTGTAGGATATTGACAGAATTGATGGATATTGACAGAATCGATGGAACTTAAAGTATAACGGCAAGACCTGATGGATAAGAATTTTATATGCTCTAATGTCTCGCCTTAGGCATGTTGTTCATGAAGAAAAGATGGAGTGATATGGTTGTGCATGGACTATTGAGAGTTAAACAAAGTAACTATAAAAAATACATATCTCTTCTCTCATAGAGGTGATGTTGTTCTCCAAGATTGACTTATGGTTGAGCTACCACAAGAAAAGGATAGGGAGGAGGACATCCAAAAGATGACATTCAGACCAAGGAAGGACCGGTATGAGTTAATGTCATATCATTTGGAAAAGGAAATGCACCCTAGAAGAGTTCTAACCATCTCGAGGGTGAATAAGTTATATGTTAATTTTTTAAAGTGCAAGTTTTTGTTACATGTCTCTTTTTAGGAACATATGGTGCAAAAAGAAAGGGTCTCCGTCGACCCAACTAAGTTGGAATTTGTTACCAAGTGGACATGTCTTATCACTGTTGCTAAGGTACACATTTTCTTGAAATTTGCAGGTTATTATTGACCGTTCATACGAGACTTCTCTAAAATAACTTTGTCATTGAATCAGTTAACTCGAAAAAACAACTCTTTTGTGTGGAACAAAGTATTTTTAACGTTGATTCCATGTTTATTTAATTTTTTATTGAAATAACAACATATTAGTTATTTCAATCTTAAATTCAGCTATAAAGAGTTGTTATAACAAAAAAAAAAAATTATGTTAGTCTTTTCATGAATATTTCATGTTTATTTACCTTCATTGAATTTTAAAGGAACATGAAACCTTTCTTAGAGTTTTTTAGGCTTTCAAAACATTTCCATTTATATTAATTTGATACGCATACTATGCATGCAACAATGGTTAGATAATCAATTATAAATAAATTTAAAGTTGGTATTAGAGCTCTAGATTTTAGGTTAGGTAGATAATCTTACAATGTAAGCTTAAAGTATTTCCATAGTCTAATTGATCGTCTCGACCATGTAGCAATAGCAACCCAAAGCCAAGCGTAACCCAACAAACTGTCTAAGCTCACGTGTGTTAGGATCAAAATCTTTGGTCCACGAAGCCATGCGAGGCTAGGCTCAGCAAATGACGTGGCCCAATCCAACGCACACACGACCCAACCCTCAACATGCGATCTGAGCCACTTCTACTCAAATGGCTCATATTCCCAACTCTTGGCTTCGTCGTCTTCAAGCAGCGTGCATATGCATCTTCTTAATTGTCCGCCTTCATTTGGCTCGATTGATTCACTTTACCTATTTTAGATTGTTCTAAGGCATTTTGGATCCAATTAAAATCGTACAAGTCAATTTACCTACTATTTTAGTCAAATTAGTAGTATTCCTCATCATTTAGGACAAATTTTTAAATAAATAAGTTGTATTAGCTTCATGAATAAGCCTCAAGATTAATTTTTTTAATGAATTGAACATGCTAGGTAAAATCGAACTCATTAAGGTTGAGCTTAAGTGACAACCAGCTTATGGAAGCATCAAATTAATTATAAACTATATGTGAACTTACTTGAAATGTCTCCGAGTTAGATTAGATAAAATTAATTGATATATGAATAACATGTCACATATGACTTTTATTTAATGTTATATGCTTCTATGTTTGCTTGACCATGACTCATATGACTATGTCAAAAATTTATAAGACACCACAATGTAAAAATGTACAGTAAAGTATGATTCACAATACCATGACAATTTGCGGTCTTATAAGAATTTAAATCTTCATGCATCTTTGTGCTCACATAATCATGGAATTACTTCTGCACTCAACTACAATCCACACTCGCTATATGATGTGTATCTTCTCACTAAACTTCTCAACATTTAGCCACATTCGCTATATGATGTGTATTTAACCACTCAGGGAACTATTATGTGTCTTCTCACTAAACTACAATCCACATTCACGAGGCACCAGACAAAGATTTGTACAATTTCTTTTAATGGGTGATTCAATCAAAGTTTTGGCATATCTTTCATAATTCATAATTTTTATGAACAGGCATCGAACTGTGGTTCTAATACACACTAACTAAATTACAAAGGATTTCTTATCAATAAATTCCAATTATACACTGTGGTCTAAGAAAGATTTCCCTGTGTTGAGCAGAGCCCAGAGAAAGCAACACAATAATCTCACATTATAATCCTCGTGGATTGATTGGGATGTAAAACTAACCGGATATGTGTGTCACGTCTTCAACGAATAGTAGCTCTACTTCAAACTAGCACTCGAGATCCGCTTGGTATCATCTAATGTTGTACTTATGTCTTTAAAGGAGCCTTCTTTTCTCGGTCAGATATACGAGCTGGACCAGTTGTATGCGACTTGAAACGACCTCTTCCTCCCTCTTCCTTTTCCTGGAAAATTCATGCAGGTGTCATGTACACGACGAAAATAAAAGAACAGTGAGGAGTCAGCGACCCCGGTTGAATTAGCCGAGACAAACAACATTCGGTACCTTTTTCTTAACAATCTGGACCACATCCTCGTCCTGAAGATGATGACCAAGGCCACAATGTTGTGGATAGTGCCGTGCACTTGTACCCCATACAAGCATGTATTTGACATCTTTAACCAAACTCCTGTGGATATGATTACAGAAGTCCTCAACTGTGCAGCCACCTCTATCCTAAAATTATATTCATGGAGTAATGACAAGAAGAAGAGGATTAAAACAAATGCATAAATAGATGATTTTAGAAGGGAAAAGAGAGGGTAAGGCATACAGCAGAAAGAACAAATGGATCGGTGAAATCGGGTTGCTGGCCTTGAGGCTTTGAATAAATCCTAACAAGGCCCATCTCCTCCCACATCCTAGCTAGTAGTCTGTCTAAGTTCAACTGTCCAAATAACAGAAGAGAAACTCATTATAGTAAAATCCATATAGACTGATAAACCACGTATAAACAACAGATTGACTGCTCAGACTAACTTGAGTTCACAACAGAGGTATGATGTGAATGCATCTTACCTACAGGTTTGGACCCTTGGGTAGAATTTTATTACATAAACAAATAGAAGCTTAGGTAAAACCAAAAAAGATTGTGCATGTCGGCATGCTACACAAACTCAGAAGCTAAAACCAAAAAAGATTGGTCCAACATGAAGATCAAAAGGCAGATATTAAATTGTCAACTCAAACTCGGTGGTAGAACATACCTTGAGATTACAACTAATGACAACGGAGTTGGGCTGACGGGCCAAATTGTCTACGTCGTCAATACCAACTACATCAATCTTGTTGTAGACATACACACACTTCATGTACTTACGATTTCCCTCAATTACATCAATAAGATCATCAGCCGTGGCATCCTCTCGAAAGAGTACCTGAAGAAAATCAACATAGTGACATGTTGATACGTCAGATCTAGAAAGAATGGCATAAAACTAATCTAACGCCACCTGTCTATGAACATGAACAAGAAAAAAAAATCATGCAGAAGAAAGAAAAGAGAACTTGTGCACGTGTGCTACTTAAACCTTCGTGAACCAAAAGGTTAAACTCCAAATACTTAGAACCGTCTGTTAGAGGTGATACAACCGTGTAAGAATTTCGGGCTCCAGATAGAAATCAAGGGCAAAAGTACCAAGGGAAATAAAGTGTCCATTTTCAAATTTTGGAAATAAATTCTAGTCAGTGCAATCAACTTTATCAAGCGTATTGCTATACAAGCAATTTTACCCGCCATATGGAAAGTAATCAGAGGGTTTGTATGGGAAGTGCAAACAAGGATGAATCCACCTGGTGACATGGGTTCTGGTGCCATGGAAACTACTAGACAACTTCACTAAATGTAATTTCAAATTTTTTCTTTTAAAAGGATACAAATAAGAACTTAGTTTAACAGTTAAGGCATATTTTACTCGTAAGAGATTGTAGGTTTGAATTCACCCACCCCATATGAACGTCTAATTCTAAGAAAAATAAATAAATAAATAAAAAGTCAATCGGCAATATGATGATTAAGGACATAAATCGGAACTGTGCTATTTGAAATCGGCATTGATGCTAATCACGAGCCTCTTTTTAAGGCCAGATTGGAACCACAATAGTTTAGCAGAACTTGTTTTTCAATTATTCTCTCACTCTCTCATCACAGCTAAGTGGAGAGCAATTTTTAATGCACGCTACACCCTGGATGGACTATCACATCCTCAACAAGTTTTGTGACTTTCAGCTTAGTAATATGGTTCTTGCTTCTCAATAAATAAGAAATCGAAGGGAAAAAGAGAGAATATTAATGGAATTAATCACTGATGATTCTATCGGTCATCAAAGGCAGGTTCCAATAAAAGGAACATAGATCAGAAATTAAGGTGAAAACCAGTAATCTACGTTCAGTTGGAAGCTATACCTCTGCATTGTGAATTTTGTACTCGTGTAGAATTTGATAGCACAGCTTCTCATCAACATGAGTTAAAGGAAGGGTACTATTGAATGAAATACCACCTGTTTTTTTCTTCTTGAAATATATCTGTATATAAGAATTAAAGCAGAGATAATTGAAGTACTAACTGATTAACCGGACAACAAGGATGAATGAGAAGAATTTTCTATTTCAGCCAAATTGAACTACAAGATGGGAACACCAATGAAGAAACTAGCAAAGCAAAACTTACTTGAGGTGGTCTCTTGTTCAAACGCAAACCCACTGCTTCCAGCTCTCTTGTGAGAATCTGGCGATGGCCCTCACTCTAAAGATTACATAGAAAGTGTGTCATGAAAATTTTGGCTTAAACAACACCCATAAGAAGGTAAGAGCTAAATTGTAAAAAAGAAATTACAATATATACTATAGAAAGTGCTTGTGAACTCATTATAAACAGTAGAATTGCAAACAATATTAAATAATCATTCAAAAAGGTAGCATATATTACTTATCATGTTCACATAGTTAATAACCTAAAGGGGAATCCAATCACCATAGAATGAGTTAAAAGAAAAAAAAATTATTGACCTTAAAGAGATATAGCGTATCAGGGAAAAATTGGCCTGTGAATAGACCCACGATGTGACTGCCATGACATTTGGAATGACCATTATTCTCTTAACAAAAACCATACAAGAATATAAGACTAGAAAGTATGAATTGATATTAGGCTTTCAAACAGTTCTTGCAAATGAACTACCATGAATAGGGAACAATTCAACACCTACCATAAATAATTTTCTTATTATTGTCCCAAGTTTCCCAGTTATTTTTTAACAAATTATTATTTTAAACAAGAAACCGAGTTTTCATTGAGAAAAATGAAAGAATGTACAAGGCTTAAAAAAAACAAACCCATGAAAGGAATCCACCACAACTTACAAGAAAACAAAGGATTCCAATCCAAAAGAATAAGACTTGACCGATAATTACAAAAAATACAACTCGCCAAAGCCCATAAAAAAGGCATTAAACCTCACTACCTCCCATACCTCCTTCAGAGATCTCTCAACCCCCTAAAGATCCTACTATTCCTCTTCAGCCCACTCCCCACAAAATTGCGAAACAACATGCCTATTATAACACTCTTCCCTTATCAAGAAATGAAGAGTTCATGACAATCTCTATTACGCCCCCACACCACCCCAAACACACTAAAGCAACTCTAAAGAGCTTGAGCAAATTGGCAGCTCGATAAGAGATGGTCAAGGTCCTCCTCATGACATCTTCAAAAAATACACCATTGCAGCCACAACATAAAGGTGGAGTGCCACAGGATACGATTCTAACTGTTCACTCTCCCATGCAAGATTTGTAAGGCAAAGAACTTCACTTTATTAGGAATTTGAATCTTCCAAAGAGAGGAAAAACTAAAGCTCCCTGAAAGGGAGAGGGAATAAACCAAATGGAAAAAAAGACTGACAGGTGAACTCCTCACCGGAGAGCGGGTTCCAAATCCTTACATCGCTTCCCCCTAAAAAAACCCTCTGATTAGAAATAATAGAAGCCCACAACTTCCAGAGTCTCATAATCAATAAAAGGACGTCAAAAACTTGAAGAGGACTAAGAAAGCAAGTCTTGGAAAGATGACATCAAGTCTGCCGGATGCAACCTCATATCAAACAATTTCAATCATAGAACCTTAATTTTGGTTCCGAAAATAAAGAAGTGAAACAATTTGACATATACAAGAAAAATTCGTTAAACTCAAAACAAAATTAAAATAAATTGGTTCTTAAAACTTACTTTTGAGGCATCAAGAACCATCAAGACTAAATCTGAAGACTTGGCAACAGCAATAACCTGAAAAATACAATTCAAGAAAACTTAACATCCATGATACCCGTGATATTGAATAGCTAAAAGGGAAGTGGTATGGATGGGAAAAAAAAGGATTATAACCAATTACTCTTCAAATAAAATAAACAAAACATGAGACTATATCCCCTAAAAAATGGTTAATCATATGCTATAAGCCTACAACAGACAAATAAGAAACTAAACTATTTTACCTGTCTACCACGTCCCTTTCCCTCAGACGCACCTTCAATAATCCCAGGAAGATCAAGCAGCTGAATTTTGGTATCATTGTAGTGTATAATCCCAGGAATGCAAGTCAGTGTCGTAAACTCATAGGAGGCGGCTTCTGATTGAGTGCCTGTCAACATTGTTAAAAGTGTGGACTTTCCCACACTACAAAGGAAAAAAGGAGACTTGTGACATAGATTCCTCGGATATCAAAACAATGTTATTATATAATTAATAGACTAATATTTCTTAATAAGTAGCAAATACTACAAGGAATAATAGAACCTGCAATTCAATTCTAAAAAAATTTGACAACCACGTTAATTTGTTTTAAAAAATTATGATAATAATAAATAGATTCATATAAAGTCTCTTTGAGAACATCTGATAAAATTGGAACAGTACAAAGAAGATTAGCATACCCCCTCACAAGGATGATATGCACAAAACACTTGTTTCTTCTCAAAAGAAAAGAAGAGAAAAACGAGGAAGTCTAACATGGTTTAGAGACAAAAGTCAGGATGATCCAAGCATATAGGTTCAAAAGCTCTTACAGCAAAGTTTTTAGAGCATCTAGACTGGTGTCTCCTTCTGTATCAAGTTTAAGTATCTCTTTTCAATTGTTTTAAGAGAAATAACTATCGTAAAGTGACAAATAGGAAAAACCTTGGAAATCCAATGAGTGCAACACGCCCATGGCCATATTTTGTAACTTCAAAACCCTCTCCACCTCCACTTGAACCCTGAATGCATCATGTTAAGAGTAGTAAATATGAAAGCCAACTTTTCACAAGTCCAACCATATAAAGGGACCAAGAAGAAATAAATAAAATCAGTGATATTCTGAAAACAAAGATTGAAAAACTACCATCCTATCAATGAACATCAAGTAGTCAATGTTTATGAACTAGTATGCAGAAAAATAGGATGCATCAAGAGCACAGAATATAAGAATTGTAAAATGATTGAAAGGAGCTTAAACGGTTATGAAGTCTAGGATAGGAAAATGGAAACCTCTTAGTACACTTGTTTCTTATATTGCATCATCCACTAAACACATGATGAAAGAGGAAAACGCCCGGACATGTAGAAATGTGAATACACGTTAATAAAAAGACTTAGAAACAACGGACACAAATCTCAATAAGTATGTGAATTATAAACACGCTGATTAATAAGATAACATTAAGTCTGCTTGGGTAACGAAACATTTGTACAACAATGTATACTTTGATAACATGAAAATTAATTTAAAAAATGTGTGTAATATGAACAAATTTAGAAGAGGTTCGGAATTGGAGTTGAACTTACAAGAAAAGCACATAACATCAAAAAATAAAATATATATAAAAAGAAAACCACTCTTTGCCAGGTGAAATGAAATCTCTTACAGCAAGGAAAAGTCAAATGATCGATAATAATGGTTTGGATTTATAATTTCTTTGGAAAAAGGAATGAAGAAGAAGAAGATGGTTTGCTCCAGCAGTTTTAAAAGAGGCAATACTGAATTAAATTTTGAATTTATTACTCGTTGACAACAATAATTGAATTGTTCATGAAACGACTTGTAGTACGATGAAATTACTTTTAAGGGTTCCAAAAGCAACAACAAGTGCTTACTCGCCGAAGCACTTGAATGAATAGAAAAACTATCCATTTCCAATCAGACAAATGGGTACACAAGAAGCAGATGCATTCTTACAGGTCTCACTTAAACAAAGCTTACAAACTAAAAGAAAGAATCAGCAGATATTGAAGGAAACGCAAAATCTCCATACCTTTGGAGGTTCTAACAACTGCGTCCTCAACTTTGCTATCTTCGCCTTGAGCTGACCAAGATGATATTCTGCGGTTCGAGAAAGAAGTTCAAAAAAACCGTTTTGAACATTGAACCAGAAAAAGAGTACATGCAAACTGTGGTATATGCACAACACATGCAAAAGGAAGAGACTGATAATAACAGATTAATGGATGAAACCAAGTACCCGTGGCCTTATTTTTCTGAGTCCGAGCCATCTCGGCCTCGATTTCTTTAATTCTTTCAATGATTCCCATTTTGCTACGTCTTCAGCAGCAAAATCACAATCGAAGCACCAACGCCAGAAGAACTAAGATATACGTTGTGTTCGACCGAATTTACCTTCAAGAAAACAACACAAAACAATACAAGTTGATCGATACAGATACAAATAAATGCGTCAATGGAGCATTAACTTCCGATGAACTCCGTTTTCCTGATCGATAAATTTCCAAAATTGCAAAAGAAAGTAAAAGAAAGTAGATCATGGTTACGAATTCAAGTTCAAGTTCAATTATATGCGCCAACGAACAGCAAGCTACAGTTATCAATGGATAATTCAGAAGGCCACAAATCAACCGGAAAAAGAAACAAAATGATGGAAGCAAATTTGTGGAATATAACTCACTGTAATCGACTGGGTGAGGAGCTATGGAGCTTGAAGGACGGAGAAGGGAGGAAGGAAGAAGAAAAGCGTCAAGCCGAGAAGAAATTTGCATTGCCAAACCGAGTAGGTCTTAGAGAATTAATGGAACAGTACTGGGCTTTTCAAGAGGCCCAGTTTAATTCAAAAGGTCCACTTTTCATTTTTTTTTTCGAAACTAATAAATGGTATTATTTAGGCAGTAACTTTTAAGCATTTTTTAATCATCATATCCCTAGGATTGCTTTCATTCAGATATAGTCTCCGTTCATTTATGTATCCCTCTTTTACTCGGGTGTCACATACCCACCAGCCTTTGTCTTGATTCGTCTCCGAACCACATATTATTAGGAGAGGAACTTGGTTCCGACACAATTGGTGATGATCCATGCTTAGGATTTGGAATCCAAATTCGACACCTGATGACTCCAACATTCCCCTACATCCCCCTACGACATAGTCACGTTATTTACTCTCTGCTTCTAACAGTGAAAACTATCTACACAGACTCACGTGCATTTTAGGAAATTTTCCAAAAGATCACCCAACCTGGAATTGTTCCAAACAAAGCACGCTTGACTATAAAATTCTTACAATTGAGCTACCAGGAAATAAAGGTGCACCTTATTAGTATAAGTAGTAACTTTCATTTGTTTAAGTTTTTCTTAGTCATCCCATTCTTAGGATTGTTCTAATTCAGATGTGATATCGGTTCATTTATGTACTCCGCTTTTACTCGAATGTCACATTGGAGACCATTAAAATTGAATTAGTAAATCTTAATTAAAATTTTGAAAATAAATAAATAAATATTTTATGAACTAACGACAAAAATTTGAATAAATTACTTGAGTAACTCGAACCCATCAAACTCAAAAAAATTAAGGTTAGGTTAGGTTGGCTTCATTATTTAATAAAATTTGTTTGGAATGAAAAAATTTACGATAAACGATGAGGATCTAAAAAATGGACGACTCATTCCGACCCAACCCACGAGCACCCCAACATATAGAGTTCGCAAAGAACCAGCCCAATGGGCTCTTCATTACCTTGCAAAGCCCAAATTTACGCCATGAACCTTACAAAATCGCCCAATCAAGATCTTTCCTTCTTTTGATCGAAGTCGGAGACCGTACCCCACACAGAGGGGTGGCAATTCGTGCAGTTCACGGCGGAGGAAAACGATGGCTTCTATGGAGTCGTCTAGTTCTGCTAAAAAAGGTGAGCTTTAGAGGATGTATGAACAAACCTATCTTCAATCAGGGTTTATTCTGCTATTTTTGATGAATCGAACTTTCAAACTTTATTCAATCTTCAGGCTTAGTTGATCTGATACAGAAGGGGAGTTCTTTTACAATTACTGTTTAATACGATGCTTTCCTAATATGAGATTTTCGATCATAATTTATGGTGATTTATTCGTTTTTATTTTTTTGGTAGTGGTTGTTCTTCTGCGATCTATTGGGGATGCTCCCATTCTCAAACAAAACAAGTTTAAGGTCCGTATTACGTTAATTATTGTCTTTTAGATTTAAAAGTTGAAATTTGTATTATACTGTTTAAAATGTAAAATGGAAATCAAATCTTGATGCATGTGAAAACTTTTTGTAATTCGATTATATCAAGATGAACTGAACTGTAAACGATTGATTCTAGTAATCGTGTATGCCTATGTAGGTAAGTTCGTAGATATATATATAATGCTGACTGAGTGAGACATAGATGAAGAAAACGACCAATTTTTGAGCTAAAAGGAATGAAGCTTAATCCTTGAAACTGTATTGTTTATGACAAATTGTGGAAATTTTCATAGAATAATTGATGAATTAAGTATCATGATTAATTTGGGGAGGGTATATCCCTGCTATGCGGTGAGGGTTTTTCTGCAAAAGACTTGTGCTATTAAATAAACTCCGGAACAAACTTTTGAAATCACCGGTCTTACAGCGGCTCCTCCTTTAAAGTTTATCCTTTTGGAATTTTGTTTTCTATAATTGTAAGTTTATGGCAAATGTTTATTCACATATTGCATACATTTGACAGATGCCTGGAACAGACAAATTTATTAAAGTGATTGATTATATACGTCGGTCAATCCAACGGGACACCTTGGTATTCATCTGACTTCTGAAATAGTCTCTCTCTCATCTGCTCGTTCATAGGAAATTAATGACACTTCACCATGCTAATTATTTCTATTCTTTGAAGTTTGTGTTTGTCAACAGTGCATTCTCACCTGGTCCAGATGAGACAGTTATTGATCTATATAATGTGAGTTGATTTTGACTCATTTCTTCTATTTATGTTCAAGTTGCGTTCGTATACTGTTTTCATTTTCATTAACTTTTAGAATCAGAAAATGAAGGGGGATTTTTTTAGAAGAATTGGTTGGAATTTATCTTAAAAAGATTCTATCTATTGGCTAGTCAAAAACTGCCATTTTAACTGAGGGGGTATCTTCATTGAAGGTGTAGTGTAGACTTCTGATGTTGATGTTGGTCATGAATCATTCTTGAAAATACTCATCATTATATATTCTTAGGAGGTGAAGGAAAAGGCTTAAGCAGTTAAGATTTGAAACCTTTCTGAAGCATGAATCCACTAGATCTCTTAGATTATCTAAAATATAGCATCAGATGAGTTAACCTTCAATTTTTTTTTATCACCTTCTCCGAGGGCTGTATATGGATACAATTGTTCCGACTTCATAGCAATTTCTCAATCTGTTTCTTTACCTAAGAATAAATATATGTTTTTTTCATATCCACACTTTCATAAGTAATCGTGTCTAGAGGTATCTTGTTCATTATCATTTTTGTGTGTTTATTTGCAGAACTTTGGAATTGATGGGAAGTTGGTCGTAAATTATGCCTGCTCGATGGCTTGGGGATAATTTGGAGTGTGGTAATGTTTAGTGCTGAGGCTGTAAATAGTGTATTGAACTGTTCATTCTAAGTACTGTGATTTTAAGCTCATCCATTTCTTTTTTAAGAACCATAGTGGTAGATTTTCTTCCACATCTTAGGCTGCTTTCCCCGATGGAAAAACAAACCAAGTCAAGTTCTAGAGTCATACTCGTCAAGGTCCAGAGTCTGTAATTATTTATTTGATCGACCTTTTTAATCCATTATTTTAACATTGAATATGAAAGCCAAAGGATTTTTTTTTTCCTTTTAGATCATAACTGTTATTAACTTGCAAGTGGTCATTGCTATCCAAGTGCCATATTTTGTCTGAAAGAGATCAGTTCTTGTGTCAGTTTAAGACATATTACGTCGTGTTTAGCCTTCATAACTAGTCTGGTAATCCACGTTTAGCATGCTGGGGATATAGAAATTGTTTTTCTGTTCTTTTTTCTCCATGATAAGAGTTACCTGGGAACATATAACTCTAATAGTAAGCCCCAAAGGGACCAATTTGATGGTATGGGTCTGAGGAAACACAAACAGATAGCGAGTTGAGCGACGGTCTGGGGGTTATATATAATAGTACATTAGTACCTAAACTTTGCTGTAAATTTGGACACATCTGTTTTGTTTGGGTAAAATCCAAGAATGACAAGATATAGACGCTGACCATATCAGGCTGAGTGTTATGTGGTGGAGGAATGCTGGACTCCACTATTTGTCTGATTCTGACCATCTGAAAACTTGGACTAAACTCGTGACAGAAAGTGAACATTTTGTTTTTCTTGTCTTTCTGAATGATTCTTTTCATATCCCCACCACTGTATCGGATTATGAAGCAAAATCTAGAAACTTAAACCATCCCCTCTTAATGAGTGCACTATCAAACTCCCTCTCTCTCTCTAAACTTTGGGGATTACTATATGTAGCACAAGATCACTCTCTGTCTCTCTCTTTAATCCTAGGAGATTACCATATTCGAACGCTCGATGTCTCTTGCTGATTCCGTATGATCGAACTTCCTTGCCTTTCACTATATTCAGAGAAGTGTAAAGAGTTACAATCTTTGGAATATGATTTTGATACTTGATAGCAGGTAGAGTAGATAGCACAAGATCAAGTTAGTAGGAATCTGTTCGTCAGCAAGCAAATATTTGGCTAAGGCTATGAGGGAAACGATAGAAATTTAGATAAATCACTGATGATTTGCATACAACCTAAGCTTATAGTTGCTGCTTTTGATACCCAATTACAGGAATTTACTCATCCACTCCAAATCAGGCCCCTCATTGGAAAAATCAAACAAGTTATCAACATCATACTCCAAATTCGAGCTGTTTTCACATTCTTGGGATGTTTCTTCATCTCTCGACTCTGTGTCTACTTTTCTTTTACACACTTTTCTTTTGAGAATGTCGCTTTCTTTTTCACTCTGTAGGTTCAGTTTCTTGCTCAAATGAGAATTCCAATAGTTCTTTATCTCGTTATCTGTTCTTCCCGGCAGTCTCCCAGCAATCAAAGACCACCTGAGAAGATCAATCAGGTACCACCCCATCCCGAAAAACCAAAACTCCTTTTCAGATTACGCAACTTAAGTTAATCAAAGCGAGAAAATTTGAGAGTGAAACGGGCACGAAAACATGACCTGTTGCCAAGAAGTTTATGTAGCCTGAGGATCAAATCTTCTTCTTGATCTGATATATTGCCTCTCTTAATGTTAGGTCTGAGATAATTCAGCCATCTTAGTCTACAACTCTTCCCACACCGATTGAGACCTGCAAAATTCAGAAACCCATTAAACCAAATTTACTTCTCATATCTCTGGAGTTGGAATATACAAGATGAAAAAAAAGGAAAGGAGTGAAAGAGCAGCACCTGCTTTGGCTGCAATGGACTTCCACCTTTTAGCTCCATGAATGGCAATAACCTCAGCCAGTTTTTGATCTTCTTCTGCAATCCAAGCGCCTTTATTGACTCCGCCATTCCTCATATTTTCTGCCTCATTTATGTCTCCTTCAACTTGACTCACTTTTCTTTTCACAGACTCCTCTTCAGTCATTGGAACTTTAAGAGATAGAGATAGAAAGAACAAGAGGGAAAGAGAGAGAGAGAGAGAGAGTTTATGGTTTAGAAGAGTGCTTTATTTCTCCTTAAGAGGCGAAAATATAACAGGGATCTCAGCAAGCAACTAGAGATATATACAAAGAAATTGGAATAATTTTTGGGTTGGCAGCATTTCAGGAAAAGGACAAACTCTGATCATGAGCTCGATGATTGAGCGAAATATAAAGTCTGCCTCTAAATAGTTAACAACAGCTAGCAAACACATACTGTTTAAGAAACAGTGAAGGGGAAGTAAAACTTAGGGAAGTAAAAGTTTATTGGAATTAATGTTTTACACAGTGGATCTTGTTGTTGTATTCTGAATGAATGAAAGCCAGGAACTGTCATGAAATTCAGAAAAAAGGAAAGAGGGCTTTAGAGAGAGAAAGGCCTCGAATTTAGTGAAGAATCTATGTATGATAATGGAAAGGGGAAGGAGAGATGATTTGAGAGAGAGAGAGAGAGAGAGAGAGGGAGGAGGACAAAGTGAAAAAACTAAGCAGAGAACAGAAAAGTATTGTCTCGAAATAATACAACTTTTTCAGAGGCCATAGAAAGGAGAGAAGATCAAAACTCTTTTTATTTTTATGATCACTATGCATGAATTTGCATTTTCATTGGTTTCTACTTTCATATTCCTATTTTCTCTGTCCAAACCTGACTTTTACCAACTACTGTGCATTTTATATATGAATTTCATCAGAAAAACCACCTGTACTTTCTTTCTTTCACAACATCAGAACAAATGGAAACTGTTGAACAAGTTTTACTTTAAGTTGAGGTTAGGTGGTGAAATTAAACCATACCCATTTCCCAATTCTCATGCATATCTCTTACTTACGTTTAATGTATAAGCTTTATAACTTTGTTTTATATGATATTGTAGCATCGACTTCAAGAAAGTATCAAGCTTGAAGTCTTGTGAGCTGGGTTTAATGTATCAACGAGACTACAAAAAACTCATTTGATCGTCGAAAAAAGTCGGAAGTTGTCGACACGTTGAGTCTTTTGTCAATAGAATAGTGTTGATAGAGGAATCTTTGGTCGGCGAATTTAGTCAACGTTGAGAAAAGGGTAATGCTTAGAGGATTGGACGGGTTTGCTTTTAACCGTGTTGAATAACTTGATCCCCAAGCATTGTCCGAACAAGGTCAGACATGCTCTATTCTTCATGCACACACCTACAGTAATCAGCACAAATTTGAGGCAGAAGTACTAACTTGTCGAGTTGCAAAATATAAATTCATGGACTAAATCTCTTCTGAGCCGTGATAATTTTTTTTTTTTTTTTAAGAAAATTGCAGCATTATTATAAAGGAAAATTCTAACACTCTCATAGAAAAGATGGTAAAAAATTGTGACGTTTGGATTGACAGTAAATACAATATTTCATTTATAGATAATATAATGGCAAAAACTGTGCAGGATTATTTATTAAATCCGAAAATGTGGTTTAAAATTAAAATAAGAAACCAAATCCGAATATTTATAATATTAATGTGATACTCCTTTAAAGCTGAAACATAAATTCGGATCTCAAACCTTAGATTTATCTGTTTGTCTTTATACATTAATGCACAGTTTCGTAGATCCAGCTCAATTTTCAATTTTTTTTTTTTTAATTTTTAAAATCCTATCATTCTGTCTCTTAAATTTAGTGCCCTTATTATTATTTGTATTATAATAATTAATCATACATATAATTTAAGTCTTATTTTGGTCTCCAATTTTTAAGGTTTTTTCATTTTAGTCCCTAACATCATTAGAATTTCTATTTTACTCCTTAAATTTAAGAAAATTACTGGTGTCTAGCTTTCGGTTGTCCACTAACCCTATTACATGAACGTGATTTTAAGTCAAAAAAATTTAAAGACCTTGAACATTAGAAAAATTAAATTTAAGATAGAAAAGCTTTTAAAAGTTCAGTGACAAAATAAATATTTTAAAACTTCACTAACAAATATCGAATAAATTTAAAAGTTCAAATACTAAACAAACATTTAAAAAATTTATAGGTCTCAAATAGCATTATATATAAATCTTTAGTTACAAATTTAAATATATATTTTTTAAAATTCAATCACATTTTTATCATTAAATTATACTTGATAACTTGATTAGAAATTTATAGAATTTATTAGTTATTTACATAAATAATTTATTGGTGAGAGAAAAAAGTGTAAATGAGTGAGGAAGGCAAAAGGAAGATGGATGCCTTTGCTTGCGCTATAAATATGAGCTGACAGCCAATTTAATGGAGGGCAGTGAGGGGAGATGGGGCTGAGGGAAGCTCTCAATTATTTTGCCCAATCCCAACACAATCTCAATCATCCAATTATGGAATGAATTTCTTTTACTTCATTTGATTCAAAAAAGCTCACTCTCTTAATTTAAGAAAGAAACAAAAAAAACCCCATATTTTTGGACTTGTTGTTGATGCACGATTCTAGTCAAGTCTACTAGTCTGACATTACTCGAGTTGACTTGAGTTAGTACCGAGCCAAAATGGTGTTGAACCTTTAACATGGCAGAATTGTCTAGATGGGTATGATCTCTCTACTCATGTTACCTCTTGTATGACATCACTTTTAGGGCTAGGCAACATTCGAGCTGACTTGAGCTAGTACTCAGCCAAAGAGGTGTTGAACTTTTAACATGACAAATTTATCTAGGTGGGTATGATCTCTCTACTCATGTTACTTCTTATATGGCATCACTCTCAGGGGTAGGCAACATTCGAGCGGACTTGAGCTAGTACTGAGCCAAAGAGGTGTTGGACTTTTAACATGATAGAATTGTCTAGGTGGGTATGATCTCTCCACTTATATTACCTCTCGTATAGCATCTCTCTTGGGTCTGGGTTTAACGACCTAGCAGCACTTCCATTACAACTAGGCTTCACAATTTTGAGAACCTCGTGACACGTGGCCCTCAAATAAATTTAAAAAAAGTATGTCCATTATAAAGTCTACATAGACCAACTAGGTTAGGTTCCATTGATTTATATATGGGCCTGTCTGATTGAAACACAGAAACCTATTTGCTTTCAAGCCCAGTGGGCTTTCTTTGCTCCAATTGGGCCCATTTTCCTGGATCGCCCTCTAATACTAATTAATCTCTTGTCGATAATAATAATAATAATAATAATAATAATAATAATAATAATAATAATAATAATAATAATAATAATAATAATAATAATAACCCATTTCAATTTTAAGGTTTGCGTATAAATAGCATAATGAACTTTATAATTTTTTAAGTAGTTTGAATAGCAATTCCATATATGATGCCCTTTAGCTTCAATTTCTCTCTCTAGAAATTTTGGTGGGGCAAATTCAGAGAGAGCGGGAGAAGGTAGTCATGGCGTTGACTTTGATCGAGCAAGCAGCAAAATTCGCTGACGTCCTAAAACCTAGGATGACATCATGAATTATGGGCGTTGACTTTGATCGAGCAAGCAGCAAAATTCGCTGACGTCCTAAAACCTAGGATGACATCATGAATTATGGGCGAGACTCGAAAGGGTTGAGGATTGTTGGGAGAGAGTCCCACATTGATTAATTTAAGGAATGATCATAAATTTATAAGTCAGGAATACATCTACATTCATATAAGGATTTTTGGGAAGCCCAAAACAAACTGAAATTGACTTACTCGATAGTTATATGCGGTAAGTTGTTGTCTTTTTGCTTGCTTTCGAAATCTCTCTGTCCCCATTTTCTAGAACTTTTTCTAGAATCGGGGCCGGTAAGCTGTTGTTGTCTTTTTGCTTGCTTTCGAAATCTCTGTGCCCCCATTTTCTAAAACTTTTTTCTAGAACCGGGGCCAATCGCAAGTCCGCTACCATCAAAAGTGCGATTGTGAGAATGAATCTTAGTTTATGCATAAACCATGTTCGTTCATAGAAGAAAAACCTCGCCCGAAGTCAAGTTTATTCACTCACCAAGCTAAAAGTACACACTTTTTTAGTTCTTGTGAAGGGGAAGAGAAGGGGTGGCCTTTCAGTCTGATAATTTCAAGCACGCCAACACACAAATCTTTTACCATTTTGAGTGCATCCTTTACCCACCTTTTTCCTCTTTCTGGGACTGACCCTTTGATGTTGCTTTGTAAGTCAGAAAGTTCAACACTTTTCTACTCGGTTTCATATACTTAGTTAATAATTAAAAAAATCGTAAAAGTTAGATTCATTTAATAGATACGTGTTAGATTATCATGTATCACTATAATAATCGTGCATGTATTAGCCCTCGTCCAAATGAGTATTTTACAAAGAGCCGACATTAATAACGGGTCGTTTGGATTCTTTTGAACAACTAGATGAATTTAGTAGATCTTTTTAGGAGGAACAAATGACTATCGATAAAACTTATCCTATTTTTCCAGTGCGATGGTTGGTTGTTCACGAACTAGCTGTACCTACTGTTTCTCTTTTAGGGTCAATATCAGCAATGCAGTTCATCCAACAATAAACCTAATCTAAATTATAGAGCTATGACACAGTCAAATCCAAATGGACAAAATATTGAATTGAATCGTATTAGTCTTTACTCGAGTTATTACTCAAAACATTTGTAGTATCCTAATCCCTTTTTTTTTAAAGTAATTTATTTGATGTAGTTTAAGAAACAATAAATAATAATCATTAATAATTTAAAGTTTTCTAAAAAGACTACAGAGGGATCGAGAATATATTATGTCTACTTCATAAATATTTATGATAAAAGGAAAAAATAATAGAATAAAGAGTATTAGATAAAAACGCTACTATATATGAAAAACATTCAAACCGACATCATAGTTGATGTTATTGAGTAATTATGTTCGAGTTTATATGAAATGTTCAAGATTATGTATTTAATCAAGTAATATATTATCATTAATATGAGTAGAGATTAAACAAATTTAAGAAGAAATGTCAAGATTTACCCTAATAAATAATTATTTGTTATATAGATTGGGTGCACAACGGTAGATGAAACTGAGCAGGCAGCGGGCGGATAGGAAGGGCGAGCAATGTCGTCTTACACTTAATAGGTATACATCATATTGGATTCTGATTTTTGTGCTTTTGATTTTGATTTCTTGTTCCTTCTTTTGTCCATTTCTGATTATACAGTTTATTAATTCAAAGCAGGAGAAGCCGTCTTGAAATTCCCCATCTTGTTCTTCGATTCTTTTTCTGCTAATCTCTTCATTTCTGTGCTGTTTGGCTTTCAACTGTTCTTAGCAAGTAAAATCTTCACCAATGATTTATCACTTTATGATTTCTTGGAATGCCTTCAATTTTTCACTATTTCTTATCTTTGAACATCAGTTCTCCATGGTAGGATCTGTTTGAGTTCTTGGCCTTGTTGAAAGAACAATAGAACAAGAAACCCTAAAGAGGATGCAAGTTCATCATTCCTACACCAAAATGAGCTTGAAAATAACTCATATTTACACTGGCAAACTGTAATCGTACAAGTCTATCGCTAATAAATATTGTCCGCTTTAGCCTGTTATGCATCGCCGTTGACCTTACAATTTTAAAATGTGTTTGTTGGAGAGAGGTTTTCACACACAATCCACCTCCCTTGGGGAGGTAACGTCCTTGCTAGCACACTACCTAGTGACTGGTTATGATAGTATTGTAACACTCAAACCCATCGCTAGCAAATATTGTTTGCTTTAGCTCATTACGTATCGCTATCAGCCTTACGATTTTAAAATGATGGAATGAAACTTCATTTGTTTCTTTGAAGATTCTAAAGTAGCGAATTCAGTTCAAGTTTCCATTCACCATAGACATAATATACAAAAGAAATGTAGGCAATATGATAAAAGAATCAAAATATCGTAGAACTGGAGACGAATTTGGTCAGCCTCAAAATAGAAAACTGAAGAATATCCTAAATTTGAAGGAGTGTGGACAGCACTGGCAACTGCAGAATGCCAATCCTTCTGCTATCAAACAGTGAAGCTGCAAGATTCTTTTACATCTGCCTTCTCCACAGAAGCTTCTTGGACTCTCATCTAATTTATTCCACAAGAGTTTGGGTAACTCTCAATCATTTTGAGAAAGATATGGTTAAAATTTTCTCATCAAACTAAGATGGTGAGTGAGGAACTAACAGTTTCGTTCTACTCTTCAATTGATGTGGAATCTCACAATCCACCTTCTTCGAGGTCCAATGTCCTTGCTGGCACACCGTCTTGTGTCCACCCTTCCTCGAGACTCAGCCTCCTCGCTGGCACATCACCCGGTGCCTTGCTCTGATACCATTTGTAATAACCCAAACTCACCGCTAACAGATATTGTGTTCTTTCGGCTTTCAACGCATTTGTTAAGAAGAAATTTTCATATCTTTATAAAGAATGTTTCGTTCTCATCAACCAATGTAAGATCTCATAGATACCCACCTCAATGGTATTAACTTCAGCTACAGGTACAGGTGAAATTTGGAGGTATTCATTCAAATGATATCAAATCCAAACATGTACAGTGTTAGCTTACTCTATCTCTTGACTTGTCCTCTGTTTAGCCAAGTCTATCTCTTGACTTGTCCTCTGTTTAGCCAAGACATTCGTTAATCTAATCTTGAGATAATTTTTGTTCTTAAAAGAAAGTAGGAAAAACAAAGACCCTACGAGTCAGGAACAGGAAAGAGCATTTAGCTATGAAGTTAGAGGAGAATCTAGCAAATTTTCTGGTTGTTTGTTCCAATCAAACTAGTAAGGCAGCATACTTTGAAACATGTTCCTTACAGAAAAAGACAGCAAGTGGAAAAAAAATAAAATATTAAAAGAAAGCAAAGGACAGAAAATCTCTCTTGAAAATCCTGCAGTTTACATTCAAAACTTTAGCAAAAGAAAAGCTTCCCTGACCACAAACTAAGAAGAAAAAAAGAGGGTACTTCACTCACTGACAAGTACTCTTTTGGCCATAACCCAAAACTCCATTATTGATTCTTTAACCATCTGCACAGAGAGACAGAAACAGAGAAAAAGAAAAAAACAGAGGTGAAGTGAGAAGGAAACTGTCAGATTACAGTAAAAGTATTCATAACCCAATAAAATTTCCATTTTGTATACTTGAATTTGAGGCTAAATCAAGCCAGGAATCCGAGTTTTTGGGTGGGCAATCCTCAAAGAAATGGAGTAGCGGCTTCTGGGTTTCACCATCTTTTTCTTCTTGTTCTTCTTCCTCTGCTTTAGCTGATCTTGATGATTTATTGAAATCTGTGCCCAAAACAAAGCAGTGTTGCTCTTGTTCTTGCCTTGCCTGTTTAGAATTGTAAATTTGGTGGCTTTGAGTAACAAATTGGGAGCATCCTTTGTAAGAATCCATCGCTATTGACTGCTGATTATTATTATAAACCTCAGCAACCGAGGGAAACAAAGCCTGCACGCCCACGCCCTCTCTTGAACCATTAATATCCCTACTTAACACACAACCAACAAGCTTTAAACACATATCGTAAACAACCCATCAAAGAAAAAGAACACATTTTTTTAAACCTTTTGTTTTTCACCGACCTGTAATCTTTATCAGCTTGAGAATGAGTCCCTGAGTACAAAAAGAGTTGAGGGTTTGTATTATTTGAAGGGAAATCAGAGCAGGGAGGTCTGGTGGAGGAAGATTGAGTATACATAAAGGGATGAATGGAGGATTCATGATAAGCCACAGCAGGAGAAGCTTGGTGATATGATTGAGTTTCACAAGTCAGTGAAGAAGAAGAAGAGGAAGAAGAGAGGGTCCTGGTTGGTGGCGTTGAAGAGATTTCCACAGGCTTTCTTGAACGATTTCTGCCTCTATGCATGTGTTTCTCGCAGTATTTGGAGTCTGGAAAAGCTTCTTTTGAGCATCTCCATTTTTTGCCATCTGTTCTTCTGCACCTTCCTGGTTCTGGGTCTGTTTTTCTGCCAAAACCCATCTCAAAACACCCCCACCCAACTGTAAAAACACAATAAAACAGTCAAATTTAGTGTGATATGCTTGTAGTTGCATATGAAACAACGGTGACTTACTGGGTTGGTGAGGGAAAAGTCTTGCAGAAATGGAGGAATCCAAGCTTCTTTTCACAGAGAAGATTAGATCAGGAGGGATTGGTACTCCTGAAACCATGTATTTGAAGATCAAAGCTTGGTGTTCTAGTTCTTGCCATTGAGTTGCTGTGAAAGGAGAGGTGGTGCAGGTCTTTGGACTTGAATTCATTGTTCTTGAAAGCTTGAAAGACAGAGAGGGGGAGGGTATGTTGTTTTTTTTTATGGGTATTTCTGCAAAGTTCATAGGCTGTGAAAGCTTGTTGGTTCCTGTCAAATGATGGCTTGCAGTGTGCAGTTATATGAGTAATCCTGTGTTGGGTTCATTGCTGGTTTTGTCTCTGAGTTGCTTGCAGAAACTCACATACAAATGGATAAAAGAAAGAGAAAAGGAAACGAAATATGATAGACACACCCTTCATTTTGCTCTCTCCACATCACATTCCTTGAAAAAAGTGCCATGAGATTTTGCAAAACTGCTGAAACAATGTGGTGTGGTGTGATGTACCTTCACAAACTCACTCTATCAATACGAACAAATGCACCTGCAGGTGTCATCTCCCTATTGCACGCTCAGGAGGCTGAAGAATCTACCAAAAACCCTACCATTTATAACATTAACTTGGCCTACTTTTGCTTCTTCTCTTTCCCTCAGTTTTATATTGATATTTTGCCCCTGCACTCTGGGTTTCTTCTGCTTGGTTGGTGGGTTCCCTTGGAGTCATAAATCCTTCTCTACGATGGACAAGCCTTATAAGGGTGAGGCTGACGGTTATAGAAGTTAATGAATCATTTTTTATAAGAGTGTCTAAATCTCTCCTTAATAAACGCGTTTTAAAACTACGAGATTGACAATTAAAGAGAGTAACGAAGCATTCATTATAAGAATGTGAAAACTTCTCCCTAATAAACGTGTTTTAAAACTATGAGACTGACAGTTAAAGATGATAACAAAATATTTCTCATAAAGGTGTGGAAACATCTCTTTAACAGACACGTTTTAAAAGTGTGAGGGACAATATTTACTATTACACTGCTAGACTTCTTTATACTCATTAATAAGCTAACACTCCTTTGAAGTTTTTATATTTGGGCTTCATATCAGTATGTGAAGAGTAAAACAAAGTATATTTGTTTGAAAGGGTTCATAGTTATCTTGACATTTGTAATTATAGCTCACAATGTCTGTGTAATGTGATGATTACAAAGGGAATTGAATTAATGAATTGGGTACTGTAAAACTGTAACTCTTTTGTTAATGGAAAGGACAGAAGATATTAGGACAAAGCAAGCAAGAGACTATTGGTCAGTGGGAGGTTCCAATTTGTTTGCTTGCAATTCAAAGCTCTCTCTTTTTTCTTTTGTCTATGTCAGGGAAGTGCCAAAACTGTTCACACCATCAGAGGGGACTCTGTCCTAAGACACATGCCCTTCTTTCTCTCTCTTACAGCCCTTCTTTCTCACTCATGTCTCCTTGTCCTTGTTCTTTATTGTGCTTCCCAACCAACTCAACTTTCCACTCATTAACCCCCAAAGTTTCCTCTTTCCATATCAGTCACTCTCTCATGCTTCCTTTTGAACTCCATTTTCTGCTGCACACCGAGGCTCCGAGGGCTCACCCCATGCCCCCAAGATGCTTTCAGGACTGACTCAGTGACACCCTTTTCTTCTTTTTTCTTGCTCAAGTGGGGGTTGGTTTGGTTTGGGTAGGCTTGGCTTTATAAAGGGATTAAAGCTTTGCTTGTTTTAGAAGTTTCTTTTCCTTTTGGTGGACTCATCTTTGCAAACCAGATGGAGTTTGCTTCTTTTCCATTATGAATGTTACTCTATGCTTACTTTCTACTCCCAATAACATTTGCTTCCCACATAGATATTCATTGGGATGCCACCATGACATACTCCATATCAGTTGGATATAGAGAAATAATTTAGATATATGTATATGTATCTAGCTAACAATTTAAATCCTAAACTTTCGTGACTCAATCTATTTAGACCAACGGTTAATGATTTATAACTAGTTTTGTGAATCTCACATCGGTTGGAGAAAAACGAAACATTATTTATGAGGGTGTGGAAACCTCTCAATAGTAGGTGCGTTTTAAAACCGTGAGGCTAATGACGATACGTAACGGGCTAAAGTGGATAATATCTGCTAGCAGTGCGTTTGAGCTGTTACAGTGATATCAGAGACAGTTACCGAGCGGCGTGCCAGCGAGAACACTGGGTTCTCAAGGAGGGTGGATTGTGAGATCCCACATCGGTTGGAGAGGGGAACGAAATATTTCTTATAAAAGATGTGGCAACCTCTCCATAGTAGACGCGAATTGTGAGGCTAATGACGATACGTAACGAGCTAATATGGATAATATTTGCTAGCGGTGAGCTTGGGGCATTACAAATGGTATCAAAGCAAAACATCGGGCGGTGTGATAGTAAGGGGGTGAATTGTAAAATCTCATATCGGTTGGAGAGAGGAACAAAACATCTTTTTTTATAAGCGTGTGGAAACATTTCCCTAACAGACACGTTTTAAAACCGTAAGGCTAATGATGATACATAACAGGCCAAAACGGACAATATCTGCTAACGGTAAAAAAAATGAGAAAAAAGAAAAACTACTTATATTAATGAAAAATACAATACATAGGTAAAAATTATGCATAAAAGATTTTAAAATGAAATCTTAAAAATAGTATAAATTGATTCACTTCGATTAACGTAATCATTAGTTTTGAATTTTAAGTAATACAATCCGTTCGTGTATAGACATAAAATATAACATATCTATTGAGCTATGCTCCGATTGAAATGCTCGTAGTATCAAACCATATTCTTAGATACTCTTTGATCAAGCAATCTGGCAACTCATTTGGATCATACTTTCACCTTCAAATCTTGTGCTGTTTCTAGCACAAGAAGATCCACTGCATCTCTTCCTATCTTCTTAAGCCACTCCACCTTTTGATCATCACAACTGCATATTTCACAGCTCACAATCACTACCTTCATCACTTCCTTATAAATCTCAGCCATCCGAAATGCCACGTGCCCTCCATAGCTGATCCCCATTACGCTATACTCCACACCCAATCTCTTCATCACTTCGCTTACACTTATCGCTTGGAACAAATCCGACATGTTGGTTTGGTTGGTGTGAGATTCCCCAAAGAACACAAGGCGGGTATGGACAGATTGAAGCTTCACGACAAGTCTGTAACTTGGAAAAAGAATTGGCATTTGGAATTCCCCAAAGAACAAGACAGGGGCTTGTTTAGGTTCCTTTGTTTGGATGTCCAGAATTGCATTGTTGTGTCTTTGTCATCCCAATCCTGGCTTGGCGACAAGTTGCAGAGCCTGAAGTTGAGCTCCCACCATGTTTTGAGTATTGAAATGGCGAGAGAGAGGATGGGATGCTAATGGAATAAGATAAAGGGAAATGGGAAATTGAAAATGGAAGAGAAAGAAGGAGAAGACATTGGAGCTGATATCACTATTTGTGAGAGAAACAGCGTGATGTGTATGAAAAACAGGGGTTTTGTGTTCATAAGGAGTGGCATGTGTAACAGCTGAAAAGGAGTAAGGTCGAAGCTGACGACGATACGTAACGGGCCAAAATAGACAATATTTGTTAGGAATGAGCTCGGGTTGTTACAAATGGTATTAGAGCTAGACATTAGGCGGTGTGCCCGCGAGGACGCTGGCCCCCAAGGGGGTGGATTGTAAGATCTCACGTTAGATGGAGATGAGAACGAATCATTCCTCACAAGGGTGTGGAAACTTTTTCCTAGAAAATGCGTTTTAAAACCATGGAGCTGACGGCGATACGTAACGGGCCAAAGCGGACAATATCGCTAGTGGTGGGCTTGGACTGTTACAAATGGTATCAGAGCCAGACACGAGGCAGTGTGCCAGAGAGAACATTGGACCCACATCTTCCTAGCATATACATTTTAAAATTGTGAGGTTGACGACAATATGTTACAGGCCAAAGCGGACAACGGACAATATATATTAACGCATTTGTCCGTCGTAAAAGTGATGTATACTATTATATTGGCAATGAAAAGATACCTTACTTCCAAACCGAAACAACACTTTTCCCCTGCCCATATATATACTTTTGCAATCTTTTTTACAATTGTAGTTCACTTTTTCACTTTTAAGACAGCCATGCTCGTCTGATAAGAGCCTTTCCACATAGATTCCTTAACCCATGCCACCATTTTCCTCCATATAAATCTCTTGTTTCCCATCTAGTTTTTGCTCAACAAGCAACTCATTTTCATAAAACTCAAAACCATGGATAGTAACTATGGCGCTTACACGAACCAGAACTCGTCTCAGAGACCACTGGCCATTGTCTTGGCTCTTGCTTCTGCAGTGGTGCTTTCACCATTAAAACCTTATGAATCCAGATGGAGCTCTGGATTTGTTCTTCCACTGGTTCTTTTGGTGCTTATAGTTGCCATTAAGACATCTTCGTCTTGCTCATCCATGTCCAAGGACAGAAGGGAGAGAGATTCTACAATTCTCTCGTCAGATCCTTCATGGGTTCTTAAAATTGGAAGCTCCTCTTGGGGACTTGCAGGGCTTTTGATGATGTTGATTTTCGGGCTTTCTTGGCAGAGTTCTGTTAAAGAATTCCTCTGGAGATAGAGAGCCTAATAATTTGTACTGTTGGGACCTGATATGGATTATTGTAATGAAATCTTTAAAAGGTAAACTTAAATTATATAAACATAGCAAAGGCCACCAACCAGTACATCAAGTAGGAATCTAATGCAGATATGTACAGATATTTATAATTATATACAAGAGAACCTGATCCATAATTGAAGCATGATATTTGTAGTGTAATCATAGGAATGGGGCAATGAAGCCACTGTCAGCTCCTCCAACCAGCAGGCTGTGGAGTTGCTACAGTAAAGCCTCCCTCGTACATTCGCTGGATTTCTTCCCGGTATTCAATTAACGACTTGTCGGGTATCGGCGGGGTCAACTCTACCACGTCCCCCATCTTCAGCTTGCACTTAGGGTCGCTCACAGGCTCATGGTTCAGTCTTGGTCTCAACTCCTCCTTTATTGGAAACCTATAGTGAGCCCATCTTGTGCTTCCTCTTCCTGCTCTTTCTAAAAGATCCATCATCGTTGTGTTAGCGGGGAATTCCTGGACCGACATCTGGAGATAACCGAAACAAAGCGTTTTCCAAATGTTAAAAGCCGCACTTTCGCATAACTAAACAAAAACAAGAAGAAGAATAATCATAGACCTTTTCATTTTCAATCATTATGACAAACAAAGGCCCATCCTGGAAGCAGTGAGGTTTGTATGGGTACGAACAATCAGACGAGTGAAAAGGGAAGTTGCAGGGTGGTTTGATGGAACCGATAGAAGATCGATCTCGATTCATGGTCTCACAATGCCAGGTGAGAACCCATCTGGCCCATTCAACCATCTGGAGCACAAATGAAGAGTGCTTAGAGTCACCCTCCTTGTATCTCCAATGCGCAGCAAACCCAAACTCAGCTTGCAAATGCATTTCCTTGGTCCGAATTTGAACTTCAAGTGGGACATCACCTTCACCCCTTACTACTGTGTGTATAGATTGATACCTGATTACAAGCAGATCATATAAGAGAAGAGAGATAGAGTAAATATGAAGCCACTTAATACTGCTTTTAGATAAATAAATACCCGTTTAACTTCGGTTTACTTATGTAGTCCTTCAGCTTTCCCGGTACTTCGGGCCATAACTGACGAACGATTCTCAATGCTTCATGGCAGTCCTCTTCATTTTCAACAATGAGTCTCAATCCATGAATATCATGGATTTCATTCACGGTCAAATTCTTCCTACAAAAAATATCAAATTTAACTAAAAATAAGAATCCTGAACACGAGAGAATGAGAGAGGGATGGAAGGCTGAAGACGTACTTCAACATTTTGCGGTGAATGCTGTAGACACTTTTGTGCCGCCCAGTTACGACATGGTAAGAGATTCCATTATCCTTGAGAGCTCGCTCTAATTTTTGAATTGCAGAAAATATAATTGCTTCATCATATAAACCTAGCAGCTTGGAGGACAAATCTTCGTGCAATTCCAGATTAAGATGCTTAAAACACAGGTTTTCTAGCTGCTCCTTCCAACTGTAAATTCCAAGGCGATTAGCCAAAGGAACAAAAATCTCCATAGTCTCCTTTGCAAACCTTTGCTGCTTGATCAGAGGCAATGCATCTAAAGTCATCATATTGTGTAGACGGTCTGCTAATTTAATGAGGACAGCTCTTGCATCAGCCATAGCAAGGAACATGGTGTGCAAGCGGTCTGCCTCAACGATTCTCTCAGCGGTATCATGTTCTCGAGCAAGCTTGCTTAAATGACTTAGCTTAGACACCTAAAACAAAGTACAAGAGATAGATAGATTATGAACTTATTCTTCATCGGGGTTTTTTTTTTTTTTTTTTTGGGGGGGGGGGGGGGGGGGGGGGGGGGGGGGGGGGGTGTGTGTGGAAACCATTCAGATATGTAATTCTAGAAAAACTCAAGAATGTAAAGACGAATGAAATATGCAAAAGAGTTGCCTAATAAGAGAAATATAGGGTGTGTTATTTTTTACCCCAAATTTAAGATTAGTACAATTTGCAATTTTCTTCATCACAAGGAAATAGAATAAGTTTTGCAGTCATGTTCTATGCCTAATTCTAAGTCATCTATTCTAATGACAAAGAAAGTGTGGACAGCACAGTATCTTACCCCTTCAACCAAATCAGCAACCTCAACTCCAAATGTCTCCAATATATAGTCATGACTCAAAAAAGAATCATCAAGTGTGTCGTGCAAGAGCCCTGCAGCAACTACTGTGGAATTAGCACCAACAAGCGCAAGCATCACTGCTGTTTCCACACAATGTTCCAAGTAAGGATCGCCACTTGCACGCATCTAAGGAAGAACGAGAACACCATTAAAGGAAATTTCTTAATGAATATCATCAGTACTCAAGAGTCAAGCAATAACAACACTGTCAATATCAAAAGATAGTGTTACCTGTCCCCTATGTGCTTTCTCCGCCTCATTAAAAGCCTTAATCACAAACTCGTCACAAAAGATTTTGTGCTTTGATTGTGCACGTAGAAGCAAATCCTTCACATACGACTCGGAATTACCTTCCGTAATACTGTCCTCCATATTGAAAGTCAATTCATCTCCAAACAAAGCAGATGAACCTGCATCTAACCTATCACTCGACACCTCCAATCTGGGCGAATCATAATCCACACACGAACCCAATGCATTTCTCACAAACCCATTGAACAGCCTGTTGGTACTTCCTCGTCCATGAAAACTACCATCCCCACTTCTTTCTCTCACAGTCCATAATGGAGGAGTTCTCGCCGCCGAACCAACCCCACAACTGCCACAGGAAACCGGACCCTGGAACACTGATACTGGGCTCTGATCCCGATTGAAGAATGACCCAATGAATTTATTTGGGGAATAACGGAACGAGGAACTCAATTCTTTAAGCTCCTCCCCTTTATCATGCTTAAAGGAACCCAATTCTTCTCCACCACTTGAAATGCTCGACGACGACGAGGAGTGCCTCAGCGCAGTTGACGAGAACAAACTCGACAACCCCCCAACCATCGGTTTTTGGGATGAAGTGGCGGTCGAAGACGCCAACGACGAGGACCGAGAGGTAAAGTCTAAATCACATGATGCATGAGCGTTCATCTGGCAAGGGTGGGGAGAGGAACAAATAGTGCTCGGTGGGCTAGTATACAGCGCTATAGTTGGTACAGCCATGGCCTTTTTTTACTCGAAATACCACCAATACCTCAAGAAACCCACACAATTTCCAGCAAAAAAGAAAAAAACAACCAATGCTAAAGCAGATCAAGCGAATTCTTCAGCAACCAATATTTAGTTCCCCTTTTCAAACGATTCGACACACGCCAAGCTTTCTCTGTACGCAATCCAATGAATGTAGCAGAGAGCACAAATTCCACGAATATTCAGCAGAAAAACTACAGAAAAGAACCAAACAGAGCAAAGATTCAATCAAATTTCAACCAAGAGGCACTGCAGGAGAATATGAAACGCAATACAGTAGCGACAAATTCATCAAAATCGAAAGGAAAAGAGAAGAAGAAAAGATGAATCAAAGCAAGAACTAAAATCGAAGAAATCTAAAATAGGAAGCCATCAACCTAATCTTGGAGGAGGAGAAGGTCACATACCTTGGAGGAGAAAGTGAGAAGCAGAACGAAGCGAGCGTTGGTTCTGTGATTTTCTAGTAATCTCTGTGCGTCTCAATATTGCTTGGCGTCCTCGAACTGGAAAAGTTGAAAGTACCATATTACCCTTTTCAATCTCTCTGAAATAACGTAAAATCAAAATGAATTGCTGTCAGTTTTGTACCCCAGAAAAATCTATAGATTTAATAATTATTAATTAGCAATTAGTAACAGTTTTATTAAATAATTTTTTTTATATTATACAAATAAAAAAATTCCCAATTATTTAATGGAATTAAAATAAACAAATATCCATTTTGTATCTACTAAATGTAATAAATAGTATTTACCCCATCCCAAGGCTGGTTTACGCATGCAACTAGTTCAAATGGGTCCACCTTTTTTTTATTTTTTTTATATTATTATTATTATTATTATTTTGTGGATGCTATTGCTACTATTTTGTTTATTTTCTATCATTATACATAAAAATAAAATTATATTTATTATTTTTTCGTTCTAATTATTCAATCCGCGTTCCTTTACTAAAATTCAAGCAGTTGCGTTATATGTACTAAAGTTAACGATTAATTAATTTAATTGAACTATTAACTTGAGGTATGATTATTTTAATTTTTAATGAACTATAATATAGTATTAGTTAAGAAGTTATAATATAAGGTTTTATCCTAAAATTAATATAATGAGAGTAATTATTAGGAGGTAGTAGGGGCTCTATCGACAATGTACATGTAGTGAGTTGAGTTGCTAACCGCCCGCCTTCTGGAAGATCTATGGATAAGGACAAATTTGGGATTTATTTATTTAATTAAATAGCTTCTTTAAGATTCAGTTGGGAATTATTTATTTAATTAAAAAATAGATTTGTGTAAACTGAAAATAACACGTGGCCGGCATATAGAAATTGCAAGCTCTTCACAGGCCACCACAAGGATCGCCACGCGCCGCACGTGATGCCCATTGGGTGAGTCGTGTTTGTTGTACACTCAGTCGGGGGAGAACCCCTCCGACCACGTTGTTCTTTAATTTTATTGGGTGAAATTTCTAATTTATTGGTCGAAAATATATTGTTTGTTCTTTAATTTTATTGGGCGAAATTTCTAATTTATTGGTCGAAAATATATTGTTTTCATATTACATGAAAATACTTGTATGGTATGATCAAAATATTGATTAATATTTTTTATCGAATCATATATTACATGAAAATACTTGTATGGTATGATCAAAATATTGATTAATATCTTTTGTCGAATCATATTTTGAAATACGTAATAATATTAAATAAAAATGAAAGAAAGTATATCACAAATCAGAATGAGACTTTTTTAGGAGAAATATAATTGACTATATTAATTTCAATAAATATAATTGACTATATTAATTTCAATAATTACATCCATCTTAAAAATGTAATATAATAATTGTAAGTTCTTGTCATTACAAGTGTCAATTAAATATGAGATTTTAATATAATTTTGGTCCCTAGGGTTTCATTCCATTTTAGTCCATATACTTTATTCAAACTAAAACGAAAGTTAAAATGGTATTTTAAACAAAATGAAATCATCCAATTTCCTCTAGCCATGAAGATTAATTAGAATGTTGGTTTCTATCTCTTCATATCATGGCGGAGGGTAGGTAAAAGAACGGTAGAAAAATAAGCCAAAAAGTACCCGAGGTTGTTCTAAAGATTGTCATACTCATACATTGTAAAGATTACTTAGCCTGTACAGTACAAACAATTACAAAATGGCATTCCACTGTGATTCACACGAGAATAAACAGTTCCTTCAAGAAATGGAGACTCCCAACAAAAATTCCTTCAAGACCACTCTAACAGTACTGCAGAAGATTATAGCTGCTGCACAATATAACAAAAATCTAGCCAAGCCATAATATTTCACACGGGATAATAAATTACAACTAATTACTATCTCTTTGTAAAGCATCAAAGATTAGGTGATGACACTTTCGTAGTGTTATGTAAAAACAAAATCAACTCCCCGAAGCAATAGAGGATACCTGGAACTGAATCGTAAGGGCGTTGTTCCATGGATTTCTCCATTGCTGAGCAAAAAATGCTTTCAGTACTGACGGAAAGTAAGATTCAAGCGACCCGGACGAAGATTTGTTGCTTCTAAGAGTGCCTTCGGAGCAGTGTTTTGATGAATTGCATTCACCCCGTGGAAAACATGTCTTGATTTCCCACCAAATATCAAGATATCTCCCGATTCCAAAGTAACTTTCTCTGCTTGATCAATGTCATTCCGATCGCCAAATAGGAATTCTGCCGAGTCACCGATGGAGAAGGAGACAACAGGCAACCCTTTATCACGACTTTCTTGACTTTCATCTCGATCCTAATGGGAGGAAAATTAGACAAAGATTGTGATGGAAAAAGTATGCAAATATTAGACAATTCAAAAAATGAAAAGCACACAGGAGACATATTGCAGACCTGATGAAGACCCAATCGCCCATTTTGTGAGTAAAAGTTTACAATACAAATGTTCGGTTTCATCCATGGAAGTACACGTTCAGGATTTTTGGTTCTGGAATCTTTCCCCATAATCGCATAAGAATCTCTGATTGCCTTTTCAACCAGTTGGTAAAACTCAACTGGCATGTTTGGTGGTGTTGTATTATCAAATGGACGGACATCCCCATATGTACTACTGTCAGGGTCCCAATTTTTACCAAGGCACATCATTTTCAAGTGTAGTTTTCCTCCTTCACGGTAACCAGGTTGGTAAAAACCTCCAGCTCCAATGCCAATATCCCGACATCTTTTTACTATCTTCACCTGCGTCGACCACGAGAGAGAAAGAGAGAGAGAAGAATCAGTAAGGAAAGCAATGAAGATTCAGAGTTATGAAAACATTCCCGACTAATCCAGAAATAATAGTGTGGCTCCAATCAAACTACACAAAGAAAACTATCCAAAACCTATATGGTGAACCTAAAATGAAAGAAACACACAGACCATAGAGGAAGCTACAACCTATCCTACAAAGATCCATTTTTTTGCTTGATAACAAAGAATCTTTCTTCAGGATTTTTGTAATTATCAGCTAAATGTTGTTCTTTTGGGTTGGAGTTTCCATTTGAGCTACGTGTTTGGACTCCTTTTGTGAGATTCTTTTTTTAAAAAATTGTCCTTGTATATTCTTTCAATGAAAGCTTGGATAGTGAACTTTCCCTCCTGGAGATATATGGAAAGATCTTTAACTCAAGAACGGATTCATTGATGTTCGAGGCTGTTTCTACGATAACAAGATTTTGATATACATAATTGATGCAGTTGAGAGAGGAAATCAATGTATACCTGATCACTGAAGGAAATGCCACTCTTCAGATGAACCATTCCTGATCTCAACACATTTCCATTGTTTCCCTCCATTGCACGCTTCATCTCATTCCTCCTTTCTCTGTTCTTAGATAATAAAGAAGGATTCAGCGTAAAAACTCCAGACTTTGGAGGGCATATATCAAAAGGATCGAGGTTCCCTGAAGGCTTCTTGTCCTTTGAATCCTTACAGTCGGAAACATTATTACTTTCTCTTAATTTTATGGTGGCAGTCTGATCTTGAACCATGAGTTCCTGTCCAGCAGCATCTGATCTCTTACAACTATCATAAGGAAATGAATCATCGCAACGTTCCCCTTCTGCTGTAGGTTCCCGAATCTGAATTCTTTCTACAGCAGAAGGCAGACTCTTCGAGACATTTTGAACAGAAGAAGGTGAGTGTTCGTTGCCATCGGACTTAGATGGAATAGATCCCAATAGTTGTTCAGAGGTATTGCTCATATGATTGGCATCAGAATTGGATGAAACAGATCCTATTAACTGTTTAGGGGCAATATCATCAGCTGTATTATGATCCTGCTGAAGATCAACAGCACCAGGGGATGCATCTTTCCCACTATTTAAAGGCCGCCACTGCCACTGTTCAGAACCCAGGGCCTGTTTTTGTCCAGAAGTATTCCTGGAGTTCCTTGACGGGTGAGAACTTCTGTCTTTAAAAGCTCCATTTCTAGGGTTAGAAGAACCTGCAACAGAAGGCCCCTCACCTCCAGCCTGCTTTTTTTTGTTAGAATGTGAAAAGATTAGAAGTAAGCATGAGAGTAAAAACCTAAACTCCAGCACCTTCAACTCGAACTGATACAATCTATCCCTAACATACACTGTATTTTCATAAATTTGCAATCAAAATTAAACTGCTACAAATTTTACAAATCATTACAATTTCCACTAAATCTCTATTTGTGTAAGGAATATCATCAATTCTTCGTCATGAAGGAAAAAAGAAAAGAAAGGAAGATATAACTGAAATGAACTCACTCAACAGTCAACTCGATCTTTTTATAGACACGAAGAACAAACAAATAATAATAAACGAGGAAAGCAAGAATCAAGGATAGAGGCGAGAAGCGTGAAGTTTGTAAACATTGCGGAGGTTGAAGAAAGTTACATGACGGGGACGATAAGTGAAATTATCGGCGGAACGAGGAAATCGTCCTCTGTTATTCGGATGGCCTCTTCCACCATATCTAGGGCCACCATCATTCATGACCTTGAGAGGGAACTGGAAACAGAAGAGATTGATCGGCGGAATCGAATGCCGAGGGGACTGAATTGTTTGAAAGGCGCTCGATCAGTTTCAGTGACAAATCTGGAACATCCACGAGAACAATTAGATTCTTAACATCAACGAAAAGAAATTTCACTCAAATTTCATATTAAAACAACATTCTGGAGCTGTGAAAGGGAAAGATAGAGCAGGGAGGGAAAAAAAAAACATTAAATCGTGATTGCAACAATCATAACACAACAAAATCTTGAAAGAACCAAACGCATTCAAACACGAACAAACCTGGAATCAAAGGAGCGATCTAGAGTAACCGAGAGAGGTTTTGATGCAGAGAGGGTTGGGTTTAATCTGCTTTTTGCTTGTTTCAACCTTATTCTTTATTGAAGGGGATGGGAAAAGTCAGTCTAGTTTTAGCAAAGGTTTTACGCCGTTTCGTTGCGCGTTCATGGCGTTTCAGATCATTAAAGAAATGCTAATTATTTTTAAAAATATAATGAACTTCAATCAACTTTAAATTTTAGTGACCAAATGTTAATTATTTCAAAGCTTGTGGAGAAAGAGGTTGATGGCTTACCATACCGATCTTCGAGACTAAATTTTTACCTATGTTATTAAGGTATGCATGTAATGACGTCTCTAATTTAGACAAAAAAATTAGAGGCGTTACATTATGAATAAGTTAGTGTAGTAAAGAGCCAATCAAATTGAGATTTTCGATCAAGGGGCTCGATTTTTTGTCCTAGTAGATTGAGATCACGACCAGAGAGGAAGAAGGTGGCTAACCACGCCGCCACACAACAAGCCCAAAGGAGTTACCGTTATTAGAATTAGGTAGCTTTTTTGGTTTTAGAATTTTCAAACTCACAATTTTATCCTTTAAGTTTGAAAGAAAAAAAATACTTTTTAGTCACTATCGTCAAACTGGTCCTGATAATTGGTACTTTGTGGGAACTATTAAGGGTTCGTCAGTTAATTCCTAAAAGTGAACATGTTTAGAACGACAGGAATTCATAGTAATTCCCTTATAATTATGAGTCGGTAGAGATAGGGTTTGTAGATACGATTAAGGGGTCTCCAACCACTCTCTAATCGTAAACTTGTTCGGACGAGAGCAAAAACCACATTGGTAGTTGAAAGAACTAACGACCCACATAGAGCTAAGAGTAGAGAACTTAATAACGTCCACACTATTACCTTAAGTTGAGTTTGGATGAACCAAGTTAGCCTAGGAGAGCCTGTAACTTAGAGATGAGATTTTTAAGTGCGAATAAGACATCAAATGATCAAAGGAGCTAAATAATAAAATATTAAAGCACGAATTAAGAACCTACAAACAAACTACTTACGGAGTATTTTTATATTCATTCATGCTATTTTACTCTTTTTCAGATAAAAACTAGGTGGTGCGTTTGAGAGAGAGTGTATGAGCTGCAAGGGTGTAAGGAGTCGAGATAGATTGACTTTTCAAATTTCATGAATTTAGTTATTATAGCATTTGTTATGTTGTCATGTTGTTTGGTAAACGATATCCCGTGTATTTTATACGACTTATCCCTATTTAAACTATTTTTGATCAGAGACATGTAGTTTATAGATTTTAAATTATTATATTTTTTCAATATTCTAAATTACTTAGTAACTGACAACAGTAATTTTGAACGGTTATGTTAGTTTGGAAGAATTTAAAACAAGATTGACTTTTAATATTTTTATTTGTTAATTTTATTCAAATTTATATTAAAAATATATAAATATTTAGTAGATATATAAATTCAATTTATTTAACATAAAATATATTTATAGATTAATAAATAATAATTTAGCAAGACTAGGTTGGGCCTTTAGAACTTAGGCCCAATATATTACTTTTGAATGGGCCTGATAGGCCCATTTTAAAGGCCACGGTCGACGATGAAGCCGACGCTTCTCATCTCCGATTATTTTATCGAACTCTCGTTTATTCACAGTTGCAGAGCTTAGTCCTTGAAACGACCAGATCTGCATTTTTTCATCTCTGCGGGTTGAGAGTTCCTCACATCAACCAAACGCATCAAACTTCTCGAGATCTAATTTCCTTCACTTATTCCATTGTAAATCAGGTTGCTTCTTCAATTCTTGCTATTCCTTGCAACCTAGATCTGAGAAATTTCCGAATTCTAGCTCTGTTTCGTCTCAATTTTGGTCCCTTGATTTCATTTTCTTCAGATCTCAAACCGTGAGAGAAGCAGATATGGAGAAGTCGTGCACTCTGCTGGTGCACTTCGACAAGGGCACCCCAGCCATGGCAAATGAGATCAAGGAAGCTTTGGAAGGGAATGACATTGATAACAAGATTGAAGCAATGAAAAAAGCGATTATGCTGTTGCTTGACGGGGAAACCATTCCACAACTTTTTATCACAATTATACGCTATGTTTTGCCTTCTGATGACCACACCATCCAGAAGCTGCTCCTTCTATATTTGGAGATCATCGATAAGACCGATTCCCGTGGTAAAGTTCTGCCGGAGATGATTCTTATTTGCCAGAACCTACGCAACAACCTTCAGCATCCCAACGAGTATATTCGCGGTGTCACCCTGAGATTTCTCTGCCGTCTGAATGAGACCGAGATCATAGAGCCATTGATCCCGTCCATTCTCACCAATTTGGAGCATCGCCACCCATTTGTTCGGCGGAATGCGGTGCTTGCTGTCATGTCCGTTTACAAACTTCCTCAAGGGGAGCAATTACTGGACAGTGCACCTGAGATCATCGAGAAGTTCCTGACCTCTGAGCAGGACAATTCCAGTAAGAGAAATGCTTTTCTTATGCTCTTCAATTGTGCTCAAGAAAGGGCCATCAATTATCTCTTTACCAACATCGATAGGATGTCCGATTGGGGTGAGCAGCTTCAGATGGTTGTCTTAGAATTAGTTAAGAAGGTTTGCCGGGCCAATAAGGCCGAGAAAGGAAAATATATTAAGATCATTATATCTTTGTTGAATTCCCCATCAACTGCCGTCATATATGAGTGTGCTGGAACTCTTGTGTCTCTTTCCTCAGCTCCCACGGCTATTAGAGCTGCTGCGAATACTTACTGCCAGCTTTTGCTCTCCCAAAGTGATAATAATGTAAAGCTTATTGTTCTTGATAGGCTTAATGAGCTTAAGACATCTCATAGGGAGATAATGGTCGAACTAGTAATGGATGTGCTTCGAGCACTTTCCAGCCCAAATCTTGATATTAGGAGGAAAACTATCGATATTGCCCTGGAATTGATTACTCCTAGGAATATTGATGAAGTTGTTATGTTGCTGAAGAAGGAGGTGGTGAAGACTCAAAGTGGAGAGCATGAGAAGAATGGGGAATATAGGCAAATGCTGGTGCAGGCTATACATACATGTGCAATTAAGTTCCCTGAGGTCGCCAGCACAGTTGTACATCTTTTGATGGATTTCTTGAGTGATACCAACGTAGCTTCAGCAATGGATGTTGTTGTTTTTGTGCGTGAGATCATTGAGACAAATCCCAAATTGCGAGTTTCTATCATTACACGACTGTTGGATACATTCTATCAGATTCGTGCGGCAAGGGTTTGTTCTTGTGCACTTTGGATCATTGGAGAGTATTGTCTCTCGCTCTCTGAAGTTGAGAGTGGAATCTCTACCATAAAAAATTGTCTTGGTGACCTTCCTTTCTACACAGTTTCGGAGGAAGGAGAGGCACAAGAGTCTTCAAAAAGTTCTCAAGTAAGCTCAACAACAATATCCTCTAGAAGGCCTGCCATTCTTGCAGATGGAACCTATGCTACCCAAAGTGCTGCGCTTGAGACTGCAATAGCGCCGCCAACCCTTGTTCAGGGATCCTTATCATCTATTGGGAATTTGAGATCCTTACTTCTTTCTGGTGACTTTTTCCTTGGGGCAGTTGTGGCTTGCACGCTTACAAAGCTTGTTTTGAGGCTAGAGGAGGTTCAGCCTTCCAAAGTCGAAGTGAACAGAACCTTCACTCAAGTATTATTGATCATGGTTTCTATGTTGCAACTGGGTGAATCTTCGTTTCTTCCTCATCCAATTGATAATGATTCACGTGACAGGATTGTCCTCTGTATTAGATTGCTAAGCAATACTGGTGATGAAGTAAGGAAGATATGGTTGCAATCTTGCAGACAAAGCTTTGTAAAAATGCTGGCTGAAAAGCAGCGCCATGAAACTGAAGAGATAAAAGCCAGGGCTCAGATATCCTATGCACAGCCAGATGATCTAATTGATTTTTACCACTTAAAAAGCAGGAAGGTAATATACATTTCACCTGTTGTCTCCTGCACATTTCTTAGTTTACTATTAGACTCAATTTTCTATTTTTATATGTATCATGGATCATAGAGTTTTGTATAACTAACCGAATGTGTTTGATCTCAATTTGCTTTGGATGAGGATGTCTCGTGTTGTCTCCTGAATATTCTTTTTAAAAATTTATTTATGGCACTATTCTTCTATTTTTCTTGTTTTGTTCCTTGATGTGTAGAGTTTAATATACTTTCTTTTAGTATCTTTCACGTCAACCTGCTTTGAATGTAAATATCTCATGCTTCCTCTTGTGGATTTTTTAATGTATTTATGACATTTCATTCTTCTAATTTCTTCTTGTTTTTGATTGATGTGTGGCGTGCAATGACATACTTATAATGTGTTGGACATCAATTTGCATTGAATGTAGCAACTATGGATGCCGATAAACTCTGCTTAGATTTTTAAGCATGCATCGGGCTAATGTTTATAGGAAGTTTCTAGAAACTCATCCATAATTTCTGTTACTTGCAAGGAAGGGAGTATGGAACTCATTACAGTATGTGAGTGGTTTACTCCTCTTAATAGGATACTAGTACTATGTCATCATTATGATGCTTCTTTTTCCCGCCGCAACTGGTTTCTTTGCTCAGAGTTGAGCTCGAATGAAATTGAATTCCAGTATTCCTTTTTTATGGTAAAGAATTGGTATAAGATGGCAAAACCCATTTCTATACGTACATTATGGTATAATCTTGGTAGGTAGGGGCTCTGAGAATGATCTTTTCGTGTTTTCTGTTGGTCTCAATTCTCAAGTCCCAATTTTCCCGAGAAAACAAGTTACTGTGATGATTAAACTGGAAGTATTCAAGTTTTCATTTTCCAGATCACTGGTTTTCTTGATTTCTTTTGTTTCGTTGACTCTGTATCATTTTTCAGGGTATGAGTCAGCTAGAACTGGAAGATGAGGTCCAAGATGATCTTAAGCGTGCAACTGGAGAGTTTACAAAAGAGGGGGATGATGCAAACAAACTCAACCGCATTCTTCAACTAACTGGATTCAGTGATCCTGTTTATGCAGAAGCATATGTTACTGTTCATCATTACGACATTGTTCTTGATGTTACAGTGATTAACAGAACTAAAGAGACTCTTCAGAATTTGTGCCTAGAGTTGGCCACTATGGGTGACCTCAAACTTGTTGAACGCCCTCAAAACTATACCCTTGCTCCGGAGTCAAGCAGACAAATAAAGGCTAACATCAAGGTTTCTTCTACTGAAACAGGAGTCATATTTGGTAACATTGTATACGAGACTTCTTCTAATGTGCAAGAGAGAACAGTCATAGTTCTTAATGATATCCACATAGATATCATGGATTACATTTCTCCTGCATCCTGCACTGATGTGGCATTTAGAGCAATGTGGGCTGAATTTGAGTGGGAAAACAAGGTACGTACTCTATGTTCTTTTGTAACATTCATTTGAAAACTACCTCAATATATTTTTTTAATAGGCAGAAACTGTGATATTTCATTGAATAAATGAAATTAGCACCAGTGGTGGCTTACAAGAAGCATTGCCAATTATAAGTCAAAGAGGAGAGACTATAATCCTTAAAAGGTTGTGAACATTTACACCAAGAAAGAGCATCAAACAAAAGTTAAGCTAGAAAGTCCTCAATAGAAGAATGAGTGTTGTTGAAGATCCTCCTATTCTTCCGCACCAAAGAGACCAAAAAAGGAACGTTTAAAAGCCAGCCATGAAGTTTGTGCAATCTCCTTTAAAGGGATGTCCCACAAAAGTCAGTGATAGAAGATCAAATATGGTGCCAGGCACAATCAAACACCACCCAAAACTTTTCAAAATGAAATTCCAGTACTGTATAGCAAAGAAGCAAGAAGCAAAATGGTGGAATGAGATTCTGAGCTTGCATTGAACATAACACACCATGAAGGAGAGAGTGAAATAAGGCATTTGTCTTTGGAGGCAATCTTACGTATTAATGTCACTCTAAATTCCCATATAAAGAACTTGATTTTCCTTGGAAAAAAAGCCCTTCCAAAGCACTGAATAAAGAGGGTTAGTAACATGATCTCATGGCTTCACTAGAACGTCGATGGTAGATGGTAGAACAAACTGTTAACTTCTTGGATGGTTCAAGAGTCCAAACCCAAGAGTCAGCCATAGGCTTTAATGTAATAGATGTTAGAATGTGGGAAAGAGAAGCCGCTTTATCAATTTCGTTATCTTTAAGTTTCCTCCTAAGCCTCAAATCCCAATCTCTGTTTTCAGCATTCCAAGAATCAGCCACAGTAGCATCCATATGATTTCGGATACAAGATAGCCAAATTAGTGTCATGCCAAAAGGAAGTGTAAAAACCATTGTCCAACGGTCTTCTAAGTTCTAATATATATTTTACCAAGCTGTTCAGTAAAGAAATCCACCTCGATGCAGCTTTGGAACATCCCAAATTGGAAGAATTCAGCCACTGTTGAAAATTTTCCATGGGATAATATTTTGCTTTAATGATTTTACACCAAAGAACATCTTCTTCAATAAGAAATCGCCCGATCCATTTAGACTAAAGGGCTTCATTCCAGGATTTAAGATTTCCAATCCTCAATCCTCCCATTTGAAGAGGAAGTGAATTTTTTTTCCCATTCACATTATGCATTCCACCATCACCTTTAGCACCTTCCCAAAGAAAGTCCCTAAAAGACCATGGTTTTATCTTTTACTTGCCAACGATGACCAACCAGGAATGAGTGGAAGAATTTAATAAAGTTTAATGTTCAAATTATCTGAACTGGATATAGGTTTGCTTGACAATTGACGTAACCTGAGTTCTTCGTTGGGAAAGGCTAGCTCAGTCAGCCATTATTAATTATTGAGTTGCACCTTGAAAAAAAAAGGTTTTGGTACTTCGAGTTGTTATGTCTGGATTCATGAACATTTTGATATCTTGTCTAATGCTTGGGTTGACCAATTTTCCTAACTTTGTTTTGGATTGGCTTGTTTTAATGTCTTAAAAACGGCTTGCATTGAAGTTGCTTTCTACTTCTGGTATTATTTTCCGTTTTGATGAGAATATTGAAAGGTTTTGGGCCTTTGTGTTATCCTTTAAGGATGCGTAACTTTTTTTAGTTTCTTCTGCAAATCAGTCTCTCCCTTTTCTTTTAATTTGAAGTATCTACTCTTATGTAAGGCTTCCATTGTGTAGTAGCTTGTCCACCCCATCTATATGCACAATTTTTAATGTGAACTTTCTTTTTCCTATTTAGTGATGTTAAAGTAATTTTCATACAATAAATTTTGATTATGGTTGGATTCGACTGCAGGTTGCTGTGAATACAGTAATTCAAGATGAGAAGGAATTTCTAAATCACATTATGAAGTCAACTAATATGAAGTGCCTGACACCAATGTAAGATCCTTTAGTCTAGTATTTGCTCTTTTACCTTTGGATGCTTTATGCTTATGTGGACAGGACACCTGCACTATAGAACTGCTTAGATGTTCATACTGTAGCCTGGTACTTCTACTGCAATCCCCTCTGATTTAAAATTTTCTTTCTGCTGGACTTGCTCTATTGCAACTACCTGTTTGGTATCAGTATTTTCCATTTCATATTCACTCCTTGCTTGTGCTACTAACCATTTTCCATGAATTGTGGAAATACTGCATGGTTAAAAGATGAGAAAACTAAAAGTTAGAGATTTCAATATCATATTTAAGGGACTTTTTTGAAAATAGTAATTACATTTCCCTCGTTTTCGGTAAAGCCACCGAATTATTATTACAGTTTTTTTGGGGAGGTGGGTATATCATATACGTAGTTACATGTATTTAAATCTGTCTCTTTCGTTTTTGGGCATCAGATCGGCATTAGAAGGTGAATGTGGTTTCCTTGCTGCTAACCTTTATGCGAAGAGTGTTTTTGGAGAGGATGCTTTGGTGAATGTGAGCATTGAAAAGCAAGCAGACAACAAGTTGAGCGGGTACATCAGGATACGGAGCAAAACTCAAGGTATTGCTCTCAGTCTTGGGGATAAGATCACTTTGAAACAGAAGGGAGGCTCATGAACATTCGAATTTGACGAATAATATTTGGAGTTCTTACTATTAAAATTTTGCTTCAACCTCTCACTGTATTGCCCTCCTTTTCGGCCATTCGAACTCGTCGGTTGCCATTTTATTCCCTTTTACTCTTCATTTTCAGTTAGACCTTGAGATATCTCCCTTTTTCTAGAAAGAGGGATCTGTTGTTATATGTTATTAGTAGTGTCCACAAACAAGTGGCAATTCTATGCTGTCTGTCTTTATTCTTTTTTCCCTTGTTCGACCTCCTTATTGTGTAGTTATTATGTGTACTACAGAGTACCTTCTATAGTTATAAATTTTCTTTTTGTTCATCTTTTTACATTGTTTACATGTTTGTTCATCAAGTTTTGCCTCTAAATTATTCTGCAAATCTTCGTCTTAGGTGACAAAACACCTATACTATACTTTGACTTTGTTCCAAATTCAGCATAGAATACGTCATTTTATCTAATAACAAAGCTCGAGTTTGTCTTTGATTTTATCATTATTATAAAACAACAACAACAATAATAATGATGATCTTGTTCCTAACCGATCGAATCCAAGCCATACTATTCCCGACCTCCATAACTCGGCTTCTTTCTCGTTATCGGCTTGAGTAAAACCACCCCATAACTGTACACATCTGAAGCTTTTCTCTTGGCTGCTGAAAACGCATTCTTTATCGTAAGTACATAACACATCACACCACTGTCCAATCCTTCCAAACAAAAACACATTAACATGCAGAGGTAATTCATAGTATATGTGTAGAATGATGCCTGGCGCAATGTAGCCAATTGTACCTACAAAATTTTTGTAGATGAAGTCCCTGATCCAGAAGTAATGATACAATAGCTTCACAAGACTAAAATCGGCTATATTAGGTTCCATCTCCACAAGTATGCCATAATAATATTAAAGGTCTCCTCACCATCTCATAAGTAACACTAAACAAGTTTCATCCCACAAGTACCCCATAATAATATTAAAGGTCTCCTTATTAGAGTAACACTCAAAGTAAGGAAGATTTTGTGAAGCAAGTTTCATATCGTTGAAATACATCCAAGAAATTTCGTGACGATGACTTCTACAAGGTAAAGTTCATGTTCAAATTATATGCCGATTTTATAGATCCAATGCTTCCGTGCAAAATAACAACTCATTCTCTTCACACGTTATGTCTTAGGACATGACTATCAATAAAATTGTAATTCAAAGGCAGGATAATTTCCATATAACTCATGATTAATTATTGTTAATATAAATATAATTTAATTAGTTAAAACATCCCAATAAGATTAAAACAAGTCCTCACTTGTATTTCATTTTATTTCATCAACATACACAAAAATACAAAGGTAGTTTAAATAATTATTAAACATGGCTGGGCCTGGGCCTGGGCCTGGCATGTGGCCAGCAACACTTAAAAACTAAAAAAAAGAAAAAAAAGAAAAAGAAAAAAGGAAGTAACCGACATGTCGGGAGTGAGTTCCATCATTATAGGTTTAGAAACACAAACTCTTCCACGGCAGCGACTTGTCCAATTTTGGCGAGAGTATCCTTAGTGGGCACTTCATCCACACCAATTGCCATAATTGCCCTTTTCTTCCTCACCGTTCTCCCAACGCTCATAAAATTCACATTCACATTATTCTCTCCCAGAATGTTTCCCACCCGTCCGATCATTCCCGGCTGATCCACTTGTCGACACAGGATTAAATTCCCCTCCAAACTCACATCCACGTCAAACCATCCTACACGTGTCAAATGCGGCACTCCATATTTCACCTTCCCTTCCATTGCCACCTCTCCCGTCTCCGACACCGCACTCCCAAACTTTGACTCCACGTTGGACACCAGAATCTGGATTGACTCCACTGGGAACTCCGGCGGCGCGTCCACCAGCACACGCTCCTCGCTTATACGGAGCCCCTTTTGCTTCGCCGTGAAATCCGCGTTCACCAGGTTTATGTGGCTGTCGGAGATCGGCTCGATTATGCCTTTTGTAATCATTGCCCGTAACAGCCTCGTGTCTAAATCGTCTGGGGCTCGCCCTGATCGGTAAACCACTTTAATTGATTTTATTCCCTTACCTCCTCCGACCAGCTGCACCGCCAGCCGCCCCAATTTCTCCGCCAGAATCACGTACGGCGCCAACTCCGTCAGGACCTGTTCATAATCCCGCTTAATTTCCACCCACAAATCCAAATTTTATGCATTAATTAAGCTTAGTTACCTCCGGGGCCACCATCGGAGCGTTGACGGCGGTGGCGGAAAGTTCACCGTTCAATGCACCCACCACGGCTTCGGCTATTTCAATGGCAACGCCTTCCTGTGCTTCCTTGGTGCTGGCTCCAAGATGAGGCGTGACGGTAACATTCTTATGCTGCACCAGCTTGCTGTCTTTCGGCGGTGGCTCCTCCACGAAGACGTCAAGCGCCGCCTATTCCACCGGAGCTCAATAAATCATGGCACTCCATTTGAATACAACAATTTTTTAGAATTGAAATTACCTGAGAAACAACTCCACTATCGAGGGCTTTAATTAAGGCATCTTCATCAATAAGACCTCCTCTGCCAACGTTAATCAAACGAGCTCCTTTCTTCATCAGACCAAAAGTGTCGTCGTTGAAAAGCTTTGTCGTTGTCGGAGTGAGCGGCATATGAAGCGAAATGAAATCGGCGGTGGATATGGCTTGATTGAACGACACCAATTCAACGCCGATGGCTCTTGCTCTGTCCACCGGCGTGTACGGATCGTGTGCTATCACTTGCATCCCCAACCCCTTTGCTCGTCTCGCCATTTCCGATCCCACTTTCCCGAATCCCATCACCGCTAGTGTTTTTCCGACCAGTGAAACTCCGACATACTTGCTCCGTTCCCATTTTCCTGGAAACCCATTTCAAGACATCAAATTTGGGGTAACAAAACACACTTTTAATGGCCAAAAACAGAGGCGTTTGGAACAGGGGTTAGTGATTATAAGCAGATCTAAACGTTGGAACAAAAGGGTATCCATTTATTACCGACCTGCTTTCATGGAGGCATCGGCCTGAGCGACGTTTCGAGCCATGGCAGTAAGCAAGGCAATACCATGTTCGGCGGCGGCGATGGTATTAGCAGTAGGGGCATTAACAACAAGACAACCGAACTCAGTGGCGGCCTGCAGATCCACATTATCAATGCCAACACCGGCTCTTCCAACAACCTTCAAACGCCCTTTTGCAGCCTCAAAGACCTGCCGGTTCACCTTGGTGCCACTACGCACAATCAAGGCGTCGCAAGAAGAGATCTTGGCGCAAAGCTCTTCCGGTGAGAGGTCGTAAGCGCACTCGACGTTCCCAAAGCTCCGGAGAAGCTTCAAACCGGCCTCTCCAAGTTTCTCGGCCACCAGAATGGTGGATCTGTCATTTGGGAAAGTGGGGTCGACGAGATCGGAGCTCCGAGCATCTAATTCCGACGATTCCACCGTCTTCAAAACGCTACGAACTGGAATCAAATTGGAACTCCTGAGAGAAACAGAGGAGCTGGAAATGGAGCTGTGAAGGAAGGGAAGAACAAGTGAATTGGAATTGCAATTGGATTCAGGGGATGCGTGGAAGGAGGCGAAATGGGGAGAGGAAAAGAGGGATTTTGCTGAAGAGGAAGCCATGGGAGATGAATTTGGTGGTGTGAATGATGGCGTTGAAGGGCTTTTGAAGTGGAAGAAACGAGAAGGACTGTTGATGGAGGGAGGAGAAGGGGTGAGCTTAAAATAGTGGGGAATGGGTTTAAGGTGGGGAATTTTGGGAATAATTAAAACATAATTTACCAACCAATTAAATTCTCTTTTTGATTATCAACCATTCAAATTTGTGTTCTTCTTCTAAACCAATGATGGTGGGAAATTGTTCTGTTCATTCTATATATGAATTCTCATTCCTTTTAATCTCTTGGTTCTTTCTTTTTTTGAAAAAGAAAATAGATAAATAAAGTTTGGTTCATATTGCCCGAGAACTCCACCGACTCGAATTCCTCTACTCTAATAGGTTGGGTTGGTTTTGAAAATTCAGGTTGGTTCGTAGATTGTTTTTCTTTTTGTTGACAACATGACCTAACGACCCGGGACTCAACTAGGGCAAAACTAGCATTGGCATTCTTCGCATGAGCTAGGGAGTGCCCCTTAAATGTGACAATCATGACCCAAACCGTCGTACTCTTTGAGTTGTGTAGAGATTTGGAACCGACACTCTCTTGTCTTGGTCCACATCCCTTTTTAGAAGCAAGGCTTAGAAGCTTGTAACTTAGTTCCATGTTGAAGCTACACTTTAGCCAACTTTTAAACGGACCTTAATTAATTAACTAAATGTTACTTCATTATAGACTTATAAGGACGAGTTGCGTTCATGTAAATAATTATTATAGACGAGTTGTTTTAATTACAATTGGGTCAAAAGTCTATTTTACCCTTGTAATTACATCACTTCAAGTATCGTAGATTCCTAACGGACAATTTATTTACTATTTAATCATAAACTAAATCTCATTCAGACAAGTGAGAGGGTGAAACTACATCGTTCAAATCTCGAAATCAGCACTTAAGGGACTACCCATCTACTTTCCTTCTCTGAAAATAAGTGAATTCGATCTCATAAAATTATATTTTTAGCTACTTATTTGGTTAAGTCCCCAAAATGTTAGACATATTGAATATGTTATAAAAGTCATTCACATTCATGCAAATCGAAGAACAACCTTTTGTGGGTAAGAGTTCATAACTCAGTTAAGATTAAAACCAAATTGCATATAATTATTCCACGAAATATTAATCTTCTCAATTAACAAATTTATAGGAAGTGATTAAGCATTTTGCAGTTCGGTATACAAACTACTTGTGTATCATAACCTCACTTACATGTCATATCAATAATGTTGCAAGGATAAAACACTCAACTTTATCTATCCGTCATATCCATACTTATCTTAACATTTGAGTTCACATCATTAGCTCCTTCGAGATCATCTCAACAATTGGGTTCACATTATTAGCTCCCCTAAGCTCACTTCATTACCTCACTTTGAGCTTATTTCTATATTTGGGTTTACATCGATAACTGTTATGATCTTATCTGTATATTTGAATTCACATCATCAGCTCCTCTAAGATTATCTCTATATTTGGGCTCACGTCGTTAGGACAAACTCTACAATAACCACATCATATACATTTAAGAAGTGACCTTGCAATCATTAAGGTACAATCCTATACTAATTATTGTCGAGGATTGTTGGGAGGGAGTCCCACACGTCGGTTAGAGAGTGATCATGGGTTTATAAAGAAAGAATACATTTTATATACGTGAGGAGTGATCTTGGAACTGGTAGAGAGAGATTTAAATGTGTTTTTTTTGGTAATATATTCTTAGTTAATTAGATTAGAAATTTAAAAGGACATTATAGTAATTATACCAATAAGTTTGACTCCAGTTGATTTCCATTATGGAAAAATAAGCAACTTACCATTACGAATTTGATTTTTATTACTATTACAGCCAATTTCCGAGGCCGAAATGATTGAGACGGACTAGAAATAATTAAGTAGTTAAATTACGAATTTGCCCCCACATCTGAGCATGTGATGTGTCCTCTGTGAAGCCCCTAAGGCGACCAATCAATAAAAAGGTTGGACTGTTGGATCTAATACTGTGGGCCCTCATGGGGGCTTTCTCCGCATTTAGAGGAACGGCTCCCATCTCTCCAATCACCGGATCGCACGTGGCGTCTATAAAAAAAAAAACAAAAACTATTTGCAAGTGATATAGTGGATGTTGCTATTACGATCCACTGAAATTTAGCTCTTTATTACTTTGATTATCTCCACAAAAAATCAATTTATTTCTTTGATGTGTCCTCGAGGTTGTATGCTAAGTAATGATTCTGCATATTACGTGTTGATAATTGGACATGTTTCGTTGCAAAACCATCTAAAATACCTAGGGTACATTGAGTTGGTATGAGTTTGAGTGTTAATGAGAATGATTCATGCTTCGGAGCATGGCTTAAGCACTCACGTGCATGCTAAGGCCTATGGGCAAGGTGTGTGTATGGGCGCCAATGCTGGCACCCTTGCCTGCAATCTGCATGCCCCATGCTAGTCTTGCGTACAAGTGCGTGGGCACCCTACTTTCCTCTGCGTGTGCGCCTTGTGTTACGGTCATGTTTGTCCAAGACATGTCTATGGCCGCATGTCAGATATCTTGGTCATACTTGTCTAGATGTGTTGTACATGACTGCATGCCCATTCCAAACCCTTTTTACATGCTTTCATTTTAGATAAGTCTTTGCTATTTCGCGTTGTGTCATATAGAGGTATGTGACCGTTCACCAAAATCATGTCTACAATCTCCAGAGCTAAAATGGCTACAATGTACATAGGGGGATATGACTAGTTGTCTCTTCCTCGTACTCGGGTTATATGCTATCAAAGTCGTTTTTGTTGCCTAATTGCTCTTAGTTTCTAACATTGCTTTCTTTATCTAAAACATTTCTCTCAAACATGAGTTTGAATTTTTCACGGCTAACTTGTTCGCTAGATTAGAACAACTGCTTCAAAATCACTATTTCGTTGCCGCAAAAATACGATTGTGACACCCTTGCTAGTTTATGAGCATTCGTGTACCTAATTCATTAAAAAAAAATAATGATTAAAACGGTTGTTATCTTTTAGAAAGTTCAAAAACTAAAAATACATTTTAAAAATCTAGGGACGAAAATGAAACAAAAATAAATAAATAAACGCAAAAAGTTGAATTATTGTAACGATAATTAAAATGTAGGGTCCCACAAATGAAATGAGAGAAAAATAATTATACTAATGATGGCAGTGACGACAAAGAAAAGTAATAGGATAGATGAAATGAGGGGCAGATGCATGGAGTTGAATTATATATCCCACAAAATGTGAGTAGCAGAATCATTGGATTGGATATTAGAAAAGTGGCTTAGGTTTTGAAAAAGTGATATCAAAATGGGGCATGCCGCACCGATTTCATTGCTTTTTGAGTATCAACCAATAATGCGCCTCAACTTTGTCCCTACATTCATTACCTCCTCCTTTTAATCCTATACTAATTTTTATTTTGCCTTTTAATTGCTAATAAATTATAAGACTAATAAAAAAGTATACATTTTAATTTTAAAATTATATATATATATATATAAATACTATGGTAACAAATTAGAATTTAATTCTTTATTTAGATTATTGTTTAAATTTAGAAGGCGCAAGTTCATCTATTAAAATAATTTTATGGTAATTACACTTTGTATGATTAGGTAATTAGTCATTATGGTAATTACGAGATGGGTTAGTGTGTTTACTTCCTGGTTTCCAAAAAAGGAATCAAAATTTTGTTTTTGACTCTATATAATATTATAGACTGATGTACAAGCAAAATAGTTAGGATCTCTATATATAGGTTTAAGGTGAATCTAGATGATCTTAATTCAGGGCAAATCATGAGTGAATCGCTCACTTTAAAAAGTAAATTAGTCTCTTAGATATTTCACTCCGACAAGAGAGTATTTTACTAAGTATTTCTTTATCGAATAAAGGTAAGGATGTGTGACAAGGAAAGTTGCTAGAGTTGCCATGGAAACTAGTGCTAGTACGTCTGGTTGGTTTAAGTTAAAAAGTTGAGTCGCTACACTAAAAATTCAAACCCATTTATAGTTTTAAATCCACTAAAATCTTAA